>RJWJ010022848.1:0-26453 GCA_004363605.1 Indri indri | reverse complement strand
TTGAAAACAAATACACTTGTATACACAGTAGCTGAGCATCTTCTTATGGTGATGGTGCTGGTGGTTTAGTCTGTAAAAGAGGAAACCCTAGGAATACTATTTTACTCCCGTGGGTGACAGAGAAATGTCCCTCAGTGGGAGAGTAAGATTGAAACTGTTGACAGCGATGAGCAGAAATGTACAAGTCCACCTACAAAATTGGCTTCCTTGAATTGAGGCTGTATAAAGCACATCTGAAAACCAACATTTTAAAACCAGAAATCTATAGAATTTTCTATGTCATTAAAACCCCAACTGTAATTCCATAACTCATGACGTTACCACCATTCTCGGATGATAGATTGTTTTTCACACTTAAATTGGAAAAGGTGTCATGTATGATAATATAGAAGAATAATGCCACTAAGAGTTAGCTTGGAGTCAGCATACTTTTCTTTTTGTTATCTGAAGAAAGACTCCACTATATAACGCTGAGATGTGGGAGGACATTTGCAAATGTCTGAATGTATTTCCTGTAAAATTCTGTCTCTTTCTCTCTCTCTGTCTCACACACATACACACACACACACACACTCTCTTACATCTTGTAATGTATGACACTCAAAGTCATCTAAAAACTTACGTCTCTGCACACTTGTCACCTCTCTGGGAAGCACTTTCTCCACCAGAGCCCACATTTCTGGCGTGCCATTGGCTGCTTATGGGGGAGAGGAGAGTCCTAAGGGGCTGCCCTCGACCTTCTCGATGTTCTTTGCTATCTGAATTCGGGTGTGTTTGCACGTGTGTTTCGATGAGACTTTATGGCAAAGAAGAGAAGAGCTTGATACTTAATAGGCAATCCGAGGCAGAATAATTTTATTTGTAATAACATAACACTCCTGATGTATCTCTGAGTCTGAATAATATGGAAACAGTGAGTAACATGGGCTAAAGAATGCTACCAGTGGAGTGGAGAGTATTGGGTTCGTAGGAAAGAGACCTCATAAGATTTTCCTATTTGCCTTTAAAGAAAGAATCTGTCTATAAAGGCAGAAAGGTAGAGCTCTCCAGATGTTTTGAAACAATTGGTTATGTATTAAAAATGTAAGCTACTGTTTTGGTCTTTGAAATGGGAAATAAAATGACTTCGGATTGTTTCTGAAGCCCCAGCAGGATCGACATATGTTTTCAATGACCATGGTCTAGCAGGCATTAAGTTCTAACTATAAATTATTTGTTGCAAATGGAAAATGAGTTGTCTGAAAGAGGCAAAAAGAAATCTGTTGCTGTGTATTGTTGTGCCTGTGAAATTTCAGGCTTGGATTTGCGCACCGAAGGCTTTAGATTTTCTTACTATAATTTCTAGTTTTGTCCCGAAAGCTGAAAAAAATCCCATGAGCTAGGAGCATGCTGTGGAAAGAGTTGGATAAAGGAAAACATTGCGGACCACCTAGAGCGTGACACTGCTCCGGATGAAAGGGTGTTAAATTGTGGGAATGTCGACCACAGCCTCGGGCTTTAAACCAAGCGTCGTGCCTCATGTTAAAAATGAAAAAACAATGAGTGCGATTTAGTTCTGCTCCAATAAATTTGGAACCTATATCATTTATTTTATTTGATTCAGTTTTTGTGCTCAGATATTCTTTGTGGGTGAGTAACCCAACTTTGTGGCTCAAAAATGGCTGGAAGGTCTAGCTAGGGTAGTGTCTGAAAAATCACATCCACTTCCTTGTGTGTGTCAACAAGGACTAAAGAGCGATTTCATTCTTTTCTTTCTTAAGACTTATTCTTTTTCTCACATACACGAATCCATAGTCAGTAGCTATTATGTTAAGTAGGTTTTCCCTAAGAAAAACATTTTCCTTTTTTTAATTTTTGGCTTTTACAACTCTCAAAATGGACCCCAAATTTCCCTCACGTTCCAGACAAATGAAAGCAAAAAATTGTAATCTTTTTTAATCACTACATAAATCTTCAGAGCATTTTCAGTCTGTTTTAGATGGCCAGCTAGTTTTTATTTCTTCTCATTCCTAATTAATAAAGAAGTAAATAGATAAATAACAGCAATCCCTGAAAATGCTACTGTCAGTCATCTTTATTCACAGGTAAAGGATACATGTATTACCCGGATTTAAGGGAAGAATGAAATAAGTGCCATCTTGGTGGATTAGCTACAAAATCCATAAAAAGCTAGGGCAAATTAGAATCAAATTTTAAAGAATTTATTTCATTTTCCAATTACATAAAAATTCAAAACAGATCCATCTACTTTGTGGATTCGGTTTTCATATGGTTGCGACGCAGCGAGTGTTCTGGAATGAAGGCTGAGGAAATCTTGAAGCAGTCTGATGAGATTTCCCGACGAGGACACACCCCGGGCTGCCCACCTCAGGGCACTTGTGGCATTTCCATTAAAGACACGGCCTGCCTGGAGCAAATGACTTTCCCATGAGTACTTGTCTCTGAGCTGTGTGGCTGGGTTGGTGGCTTGGCAAGTGCTGGGTCCCTTTGCAGGTGCCTGTGGGCTTTGGTAAGGGCCATACTGGAACATGAAAGTGTGTGTGGAGGAAGGAACATTTACTCCGTGTATAACGAGGTGTACACTGGCATACCCACATGCATACACAACACATGCACACATACATGCATGCAGGACCCACATGCTCATACACACACACCTACACACATACATACATGTACACACATACATACACACACACACACATACACACAGCCCTGCCTTGTTTCTCATATAATCCCCCAGTCTGCGGCGCTAGCATCTTTTTAACTATGTTGTTTGAAAACTGTCCCCGATAGTTTTGGTTCTTGTTCACGATAATAGCTTCAGGACCACCCTGGCCCAAAGCAGAGTAGGGAGCCTTTGAGCCCTACGGACAGCACTGTGATTTTTGGTGGATGAACTTCTGGGAATGGTGAAACCAAGACGTTTGCAGCCAAGGTGGGTGCAGGAAGGGGCACCTGCGGAAGACGCGTCTGCCGCTGATGAAGCGTCTGCTGTTACCCTCCTCTCCTTGTCTTTGTCGTTAGCCTTTCTAGCCCTGACATTTCCTAGGTCTACCTACAAGTTGATCGTTGTTTCTTTCTTCCTATATTCCTACCTTCTCTTTTCTGTGTTTGGGTATTATTTCCCCCATTATTGTTTACTAGGAAACAGCTTTTCAGGGGAACATTTTCCTGAGTCTCTGGTCTTCCCCAGGCTCGCGATGCGCCCCCGCTGCCCTCCCCTCCCAGGATGCCCGACGGCAGACGAGGAACAGGCGCTCCTCTGCCCTGCCCCTGCCGCGGCTCCCAGCAGCGTGGCCGGCTCTGCAGATCAGGAACCACACCTGCTCCTGGCACACAGGCCTGGAGGGAGAGGGGCTGGTGTAGGGAGAGGGTGGGGGGCGAGCAGAGGACAAGAGGAGGGAGAGAGCCCGGATGGGGCTCTCGGAGCTCTTGGCTATGTTCTTGCCCTTTGGTTTAAGGCTTCGACATTTTGTCCTTACTAGAAATTTCTCCCTTGCCACTTAATTCAGCCCAAGCGTGTGTTTTGGTTACTCGCATCCACACGAAGCCTTCCTGACTTGCGGTGTTGTGCAGACCATCTGCCTTCTTGTGGCCTAACTTCCAGGGGCTTTAGGTCTAGGTCCGTCTAAAAACAGAGGAACATCAGGAAATCAGCGGGAGCAGCCACCTTCATTCAGGCCTTGGGGACAGCGGCATTGTCTGTCCCCAGCGGTGACCTGGACACATGACTCGGGCAAAGCTTAGGTACGATGGGAAAAAAAAGGGTGCAAGGTCTTAAATATGGAGAAAGAGGTGGTTTTCTTTCACGGGAATGTGTCACAAACAGGAAAAATCCCTCCCTCTACAGAGGTTCATTTAATGCAGAACATCTTACAATAGTGGATTTAAATGGAAAAGGCCAGGAATCCCCAAATGGATTGTGTGGAGCAGCTGTCTCCGGACTTGTGCCCAGCGCAGGGCTGGGGGCCTCGGGGTGGGAGGCGGGTGTGGGGTGTTCTGGAGAATGCCCGTGGGAAGGCAGCATGTTGAGACCCAGGTTCCCTGACGCCGATGCTGGCGGGGTTTATGAGTTGTGCAGTTGGGACCCTTTTGCTGCTGAGAAAACTGGAGACTGGGGAGAGTCACCTGTGACTTTTTCAAGAATGTGCTGATGGCAGCCTAAGAGCCCAGCACTGCTAACCGTGGAGCCAGCGTGGGACCCTCGACTCCTACCAGGTGGAAGGCATGACCCTGATGAAAGGGAAAACCAAGTGATGGTGGCCATTCTGATTCTGCCTCACGCCTGGACTCAACAGGATGGGCTTTGGGGACGCAGGGGGCCTAGGGCCTGAAGCCTGGCATCGCAGCCGTGCATGGGGAGCGCTTGGTGTCAGGTAGGAACTGGCACGGGCACCCTCTCAGTGTGGGGCCCCAACTTACCCCACCACAGAACCTTCACCGCTCTCGGCATCTTCTATTGTTCTCATACTCCCAGAGGACTCTTTTCCTACTTGTATTTTTAAAATTTTATCTTTTCGATTGTCAAATCCTCCAGGACCACCCTGAGCCAACATACCGACCAAATCAAAACGAGGGGAAAGTTTTTGCATTGTCGGTGGTAGTGCTTGGAGGTCTTTGGTCTTGATGGGTCTATTTTTTCCGCCCGGCATTTGCAGTCGATACTAAATGCTGGAATTTGGGGCACGTTTCTGGAGGGCTCCAGAAATGGAAGAAGTTTGGTCACATGCTTCATATAGCTTGAGAGAAACATTGTTTAAGCAGAGGGGACGTACACAGCTGCCCGCATTTTCCTGTGTGCACTGGTGTCTATGAAAGCCAACAGCGCCAACGCAGCAGGGAGAGACACAGCACAATACGCATCCGCGCTGACGGTCATGAGATCTGTGATACCCGGCCAGGTGCTCATTTATAGGGCTGTTTGAGACTAATTTGTTGAGGCTTTGGGCCAATACATGTGGTTATGAGGAAGTTTCAGAAATATGCGCAGCGTGGAGGTGGCGGCCACGGCCCTCCAGGAAGGGACGGCACAGGATGGAGGGCTTGAGCAGACACAATGGAGTCCTCACAGTTTCAAGCTTTGTCCATAATTGGATACCTTGGTGTGGAAAGGGGCTTGGCGTGGCAGTCACAGATGCCACTTACCTGTTTTCCTGCGACACGGCAGGTTGAGTGACAGCTGTGCTAGGCCAGGAGGCCCCCTGGGAATCCAGCGCAAGTGTGAACCTGTGTTGGACGCACGAGTGGTCGGTGCATCTCATGCTGGGAGCCACACGCAAGCTCATGGCGGTCAGTGCTGGCCGGAATGTCAGGGGCTTCCTGAGAAATCAAAACTTGAAGAGCAATCAAAAGCCAACGTTGAGTCTTCATATGAAATTGTGTGGATGGTTCTGGGACTCCAGGTGACTGTGGCCTAATACTGAGCAAATGATGCTTTTTCAATGAGCAACTGTCTGTTCTTCAGGGTTTCTGGAATAAAAATCTAAAGATATATGGAACCCACTGAAGCTCAAGTTCCACTTGTTTGCTCAGATTGGAGCCCACATAGATTTAAGGATCAGCAGTTCTATCTGGAAGACACCAGGTGACAAGAATAAGCAGCGGATTTAGGAAGAAAAGGCCGGATTTTGTGTTTGCTTCTCTGTCACTCTAACTGAGGACACAGGAGAGCGTGTCCAGCCACCAAGACTTACAGGGCAGAAGGGGAGAGCGAAATTTGCAGAGAGCTCCGAAGGAAATGTGTTTTGTGTTTTCCTGCTAACACATTCTCCCCAGGTGGAGGGGAAGATTAAAATAAAGTCAATGATTGATTTAATTCCACAGGTGGGAAATGGAACAGGTCAGAACTCCCTTGCCGATTAGAAGTGGGACCCTGCCTGTGCATGGCTGCTGTACTCCCGCCTGGGAAACACAAACGTCACCTCTTACATTTTTTTTTTTTAAAAGAGTCAAAAGTTTTGGAGGTGGCAAGCAAAGCCAAAGGTCAAGGACAACAAGAAGGAAAATCAAGAATTTTGCTACAGTTATGATCAATAATTATCATTGCAATGTAGATTTGCATAAAGGATAGTAAGATGCAGAGGTAATAGGCTTTCATCCTGTCAAGGATGCTGAGTAAAAGTGGAAAGAAAAAAGTGTTTACTGACAGCCCTCTAGAATTGTTAAATAGACACCTGCAGATTTAAATGACAGTTTGCTTTGAAACTTTGAAATTATTGCTACACTGTCTCCTAGCCTTCTAATTTATAAGAAACATTAATTCAGCTTTTTTTTTTTAGAAAATTTTATTTTTGTCTTTGATAGTCTTAAATTTCATCATGTGATAAGATGTACATCTGTCCTTACCATGCAGTACGATGTATGCGTGGAGTCTGGGACAGGCCCAGCGTCTATGTTAAAAACCCCCCAGCATTGCTGATGCAGCATGAGCGTGAGCCTCGGTGCTATAGATTAATTTCGCATCTTCAGCCACAGAATTAAGTCAGGCCCGTGGTGTCCCGGGGGTGGTCTAGGTGTGTGCATTAGTAGCTCCAAGGTGTGGCTCCTGGAAGCATGTGTGTGTGAGAGACTGCGAGCTCACGGGCCTCCTCCCAGACCCACCGCGGCAGAAACTCTGGGGCGTGGTCCAGCGGCTGGTTTAAACATCCCTCCAGGTGATGCTGATGCACATTAGTGTTTGAGAACCACGATTCTAGACCATTGTTTCTCGAATTCTGTGTGCATAAGGATCACCTGGGGATCTTGTTAAAAGGCAGTTTTTATTCTGTAGGCCTGGGGCAGGGCTTGAATTTCTGCCTTTCTGACAAGTTTCCAGATGCTGTCAATGCTGTGGATCCGTGGACCACCCTTACCGTAGCCAGGTTCTGAAATATTATGGTCACTGCAAATATGTATCTTCTACTGTAAATGGATAAATTGGCATTCTGATTTAAATGTCATTCTCCTGTGGGTGTAGTACGAGTGAGTGTCAAGATCTAAAGTAAATCATCTCATGAGTGAACCCGATAAGGCTGTGATTTCCTGAGCCTGAGCTCCAGCTGTGGTTGTGGTTGGGTTTCTCTTTGACATCCAGTGGGCACTTCATCAATGCTTGTGGAAAGAGTGAATGGGGACCCCGGGTATCCAAGGGCCTTTGTCTGAGCAGTTGGGCAGCATCATTCTGCTGAATCCCTTTTTACCTGCAAGGAGAAGGGGTTGGGAGGCAGGAGAGGCAGGCACATGGACGGCCTGGGGCCCGAGGGAGGAGCCACAGGGTCTCAGCACGGGAACCCTCCAAGGATGCTTTTGCTGCCGTCAACACTCGGCTCATTTTTTTCTCTGGCTCAAATTCACCCTTTTGATCAAATTTCATTTATTCAATGCCTCTGTGCACTCAGCACTAGTCATTTCTGCTAAATTCTTATCTCTCCTCCAACACTTTCTTTAACTGCAATGGAGGTGGAGATGCTCGCATGGAGGCTGCGCAGGACCCAGGTGGGGCGCCCACAGGCGGCTGTTCACAAGGAAGAAGCCGAGGGTGGGTTCCGCAAGGAAGAAGCCGAGGGTGGGTTCCTCATGCTGCCCACACATGGCTTCCATCCCCTGTCTCTCTGCATTCTAGGGGGTCATCCTTTATTTTAGACAAATCGATCTTTTCTTCTGCAAAAGGTCTCCCCACCAATCCGTTTGTTCGTTCCTTCATTCTGCTGTGCCTTCGACACGCCCTCGCGGGTCAGCCGTGGATGCCAGCCCTTCCCACTGACGCTCACACCCAGTGGGTCTCTCCAGCCTCTCTTCTGGTTGGCAGGAGCCAGGATGGTGGTAGAAGTCAGGAAGGAAAGGCTGTGGGGGAGTCGAGGGACCCGGAGGTCGTCAGGTGCCGCCACTCCAGTCTGAGGATGGGCAGAGGCTTGCAAAACGCAGGTGTGATTCTGATTAAACCCCGGCTCCTTGGGTTGTCTGGGTCCCTAGGGAGCAGAGCGAACCCTCCTCTGGTCACTTCCAGCCTTGGCTGAGCGGATGTGGCAGAAGTGGCTGCCAGAGCTCTGTCCACCCTCCTTGGAATGGGCCCTGCCTTTGTGCTGACTCAGTCTGTATAAAGGGCCTGGTCAAATGGCGTTGCAAGCTTCTGGAACTTTGATGAAATGAGTTTACTTTCTTATGTAGGTAGCCCTGTACTGTAAGCAGCTACTAATACCTTATAAGAACTTGCAAAGAGTTCATCCTTCTGTTTTTCAGGGCAACAAAATGTTTGATTCCACAAAAGGACCAGTAAATAATAGCCATGGGGAGACATTAAGGAGATAGATTTGTTCCTTTCCCCACCACAAAAAAGTGAGTTGGTGTTCCATTCTTTGAGCAGCTCGGCAAACCAGAATCCGCCTTCTGGAGTTAACCCTGAGTGTTCTGCCTGGCGCGCAGCATAATCCGGTGTTGAGTTGCCGTCTGTAACATTAGTCGTCCTCTCCCTGGTGACAGCACGCAGCAGGCATGGTCTGTCAGCCTGTTCAGCTCTCGGAAAATGTGACCTCTTCAAAGACAATGGCAGCGCCCCCCCAACAGGGCCTCACCTGTTTCACATATTTTCTATAATGCGTCCATAAAATGCCCCCACATCGTGCTCCAGTGAGGATGAGAATTTGATTTCACAAGTCGAAAAATATTTGTAGGAATGTCCAGCAGTCAAATCAATCTACTTTCGGATTTGTGGGATTATTTTTGAAAATATGATATGTGGACTTTCATTACTTTGTAAATACCTGCTATTAAATGCACAGCTTAATTCCAGCATGTAATGGGGTAAAATTATGGTTACTTTATGGATCATAACTTCCCGGCATGGGTTCTAAATCTTTATCTTGCATGAATATACATGTTTTTTCTCCTTTTTCTCCCTGAGTCATTCTAGTTTCTACAAAGTGAGTTTCAGACCCAGAAAAGTGCTCATGCCTCTCTTTGGCCACGGTGGGCGCACCCTGACTGCAGAGCTCTTTGCAGAGTGCAGAATCGATCCTGCGGCCGAGGCATCCTCTGCAGTGCAGGGTGCAGCCCTGGGAGGAAGCAGTGTCAATTTGCTTGTGGGGAGAGCGTCAAGGACGGGCCTGGGACACACCTGGTGATCCTGAGCGCAGCTGTGACTGTGGAGGCTGCTCCAGTGCCCAGTCTCAAAGCGCCTTTGGCCAGGGGTCTGTCTATTGGGATTGCAGGGAGCTCGCCACGGAAGCTTCTGGGGCTCAGGCAGGCTTGGCGCCTTCTACCATGTTGTCCCGGCAGCTGTGCTCCTTCCTACCAGTTCCAGATGCTCCTCCAAGGCCTGCTGCTGTTTCCTGCACTGCAATGCATCCCACCCACTAGCCCGGAATTTGCAGAGGAAAAAAGAAAAGGGAAAATTCTGCACCCCGCCGGGAACTCTCAATGGAAGTTAGATCAGTGTCCCCTCCCTCCCTTGTCCTGCCTAATTCAGGGACCTCGGCACAAGCAGAGGAAGCTTACGTGACTTCATAAATTAAATATAGGACGTCCAGAAGGGAAAGTGACCGTGTTCTCTGTATGGGATTCTCCATCCCAGCTGAACAAGGATAATAATAACCTATGACGGCTCTGTTTCAGCCTCCCTCTTTAGCACGCCAAGGTCTTGACTCGAGATGCACCCCCAGAGCTGGGGCAAGTGCCCCCACTGGCCTCTGTGTCCGCTCAAAGGATCTGTGAGGTTCTTTGCCTGTCCCCCGACCCTGTGCCCAGGCCATTCTGTGTTGACTTGTTTGTCCACCCTTATTCCTGACATGTGCGCGCTGCCTCGACTGGCCCAGCTGTGAATGTCTGCGGCCACTCGTGGTCTTTGCAGCAGAACTTTGAGACGTGAAGCTGTGGGGCTAATTCAGGTTTTTGAACACTTTGCACAGTATCACAAAGTTAGTGGCTTTCGTATTTTCTGAAAATGCTTTTATTTGGAGTGATAACCTAGTTTTATTTTTTTTCTATAAAGAAGCTTAAAAGATACGGCATTTCCACGTTCGCTCATGCGTGATGACTATTCTTTGATAATGTTTTGGCTTGGCCTGAGCTTCAGTCGGTAGAACGGCTGAGAAACGGATTTATGACAACCAAAGAAAATACTGTGAGCTGCTCTCTGCGCCTCAGTGACTCCTGTCCTCTGGTCACAGACAACATTCGGGGAGGCATTCATTCCCTAGAAATAGCTGCCCAGGAGCCCGTCTGCCGTCTCTGCCCACAGCTTCCCCTGCTGGCACCTCCGTTGGTGGCGGGGTGTGTTTATTCATGGGTGACAGGGCTTCACGGCCCCAGAGATTGGGTGACAAGGCGGCAGATGCGAAGGAACGCAGACGGGCTTCCCCTCTAGGAAGCAGGGTCGTGCGGGTGTGAAAATGCCCCGCTGTCAGGGACACGGCGCAGCCTCAGTGTGAGATAGCGCTCAGGTGTTGGCTGGAAGGTGTGTTGATTTTGGTGCCTTTCTGTTCCTTTTCTGGAAGAATCCCTGCCAGCCGCTGGCCTCTCTTCCTCCTCCTCTGAGGCTGTTCTTCGCGCTGGAGGTTTGTTCTCCAGTCCCTGCTTCTCACGGTAGGTTGGGGCATGGCTGGGAAAGACTCTGGAGCATTTATCGTTCCCCAGCACTAGGCTGGCATTTCTCAAACCCAGCCACTATGGCACAAGGAAACTGGCTGGCATCTGGCGGGGACGCGCACTTGGCGGGGGCTCGCGCGGCTGGCACCGCTGCTCGTACCTGCCCCGTCCTCTCCTCTCTCTGCTGCACATTCCGAGGGCACTCCTGGCCACACAGGCGGGGCGCCCACAGCCGCGAGCGCAGATGCCAGATGCTGGAATGTGTTTTTCCAGCAGTGGTGGTGGTGGTGGCAGGAGCAGCGTGGGGCCTGTGGGACTCGCTCCCTCACTGGCTCCCTCTCAAGCTTCTCCGGTGGCTCTTCTGCAAAGCCCTTGCTTAAGAGGACAGGCTGACACTCTGTTGGCTGCTTGCTGGGTGCCACTGTGTCCTGACTTGCTTTCGATGGCACAGACTTTATTGGCTCTGGGGTAAAGTTTCTGTGCAAACCTTTGCTGCGGTGCATGCCGAGTCAGCGAATTCAACGTCCACAGTAAGACTCGGCCGTTTCTCCTGGTCCTCTAGTCGTTCAGTGGGATGGATGAGCCAGTCAGAAATAATCAGGCCCTGGCGGGATGAGATGAGCCTAACTCCCTTCTCGGGCAAGGAGAGAACGGGCCGATCTGAAGGCATACAGGGAATCCTCGCGTATCCTTTGATACCCTCGTGCAGGAGGTGGGCGGGGGAGGGACGGGTTTCTCTCCTCCTCACGTTACCAGTGCGAACAGGATAGTGCGTTTCCTGGGTTCCAGAGTCCTAAAGTAGGTGGGGCAAGAGGCAGAAAGTCCGTTCAGTGGCTCAGCAATGCCGAGGCTTTGACTGCCGGGGTGGGGGTGGGGGTTTCCTCTCAGGCAATGCAGCTTCTGTGAGCTTTGCAGCCCGAGAACACGAGTTCCACAGAGCTGCTGGGAAGATGGGAGGAGCGGGGAGACAGCATCTCTCTGGAATCACAGAACACGGTCATGCCGCAGGACCTGGCCCTGCTCTGTGTGAGCTCTGTGCTTTGTGGCAAGTCACTGAGTGGCCGTGTGGCGTGTTGTGAGTGCTACCGGATTCTTCTGTCTTCTGTGCTCAACAGGACTTCATTTCAAATGATCTCTGGTGGACGAAGAGACGACATGGAGCTCGAGAAGGTCCGTTTGCTGGGCAGACTGTCTAGTATGCTTTGGTCTGGCCCGGTTTCCCTTTGCACCTCCAGGCCCCTGTCTCCCGCCCGCGCTCACACTGTCTGCTCTGGCCACTGCAGCCCTCTACGCCACCGTCCCTGCTCCTCTGGGCCTTGCACCTGCTGTTCCTCCTCCACGAGCGTGTTCCCCTCTTGATACCAAACTGTCTCCGACTCATCTCACAGATCCCAGCTGCCACAACACCTCCTCCAGGGAGCCTTCCCAGATGCCCAAGCCCAGGGGATGTGGCCCTGCTAAGGGCTCCCGTAACAACCCGTGCCTCTCCCAGTCAGAGTCTGCCCCGCTAGACTGCACTTTACGTCCGTGATCCCCCTCTAGCTCGTCAAGCTCTGCTCAGGGAGGGACTCTAAATGGTGGTTGGCCCATGATGGATTTTCAAATAAATGTTTTTTCCGAATGATTGAATGCAGGTCTGAGTGCTCTCGTCCCTTCTTCGCTAGACTCACATCACACCCAAAACATCTTAAAAGAGAAAGTTCTTGTAGCTAAAAACTAATGTAATAGTTGCTACCATTTTCTGAGCATGTACTATGTGCTGGAAACCGTGTAAGAGGATTTACGTACGTTATTCTTACAATAGCACTTGCAAAGTGAAGTCCGCAAACTTCTGGTTTGCACACTGTGAAGCAGAGAGGGCAGTGCTTGGTGGCACCGGGTGAGCCTTCCTTTGGCCCAAACATACCCCTTCAGCTCCACCGGGGCCTGTCTGTCCGGCAGTGAGCCGGAGGCCGCTGCAGTAACAGCCACCAGAGAAACCCCAGTCTCAGCGGCTCGACACAAACTCTGCATTTCTCATCCACATGTTGGACCATCTCGTTAGGCGGGATGCTGTGCCCGGCGTAGTCTCTCAGGGGTCCAGGGTGACGGCACCCCACCAATTCAAGCGTTTAAAGTCCCCTGCCAGAAGAAAACAGAGACTGGAGTGTCTTCCCTCAGCGATTAAGCACTTCATCCACTTTTTGTCGCAACTCATTGGCTACGTTTAGTCTCTTGGTCCTTCCTAAACTATAGGACTAAACAGCGTAGCCCTCCCTGCCTCCAGAACGAGAAGACAGCTTGCCGGGAGTGAGCGAGTCACTGTTACCTACCATGGTGTCGGGACTGTGCCCTCCCGGGTATGGGCACAAGGGCGATGCCAAGTTGTGCAGGTCTCCCGCTGCAGCTTCGTGCAAGACGGCGTTTCTCCAACAGTGATCTGCAAAGATTTAAAAAGGAATTGTTTCACGTACGGTACTTCCTCACTTCATGCCACCGGTAGGTTCTTGGAAACTGCACATTGAAGCAGAACAGTGTACAGCGAGTCCCATGTGACCATAGGCTCGTCGATACGAACGAGAGCTGATTGCCTACGGCACATCTCTGGTCACAAAACATCATAAACTTCCAAATGAAGACCTAAAACATTTCTAATAGTCAACACTGAAATAAATGTGAGCTATACATGCATTCGAGAAAGACTAATAAAAACACTTTTTCGTGAATCGGTGAGTGGTAGCAGTCGTAGTGGTGGTGGGTTAAATCTAGGAATAAATGTTTGCAAAGTGACAAACTGCCGCCACGCAGTTGGAAAACAGTAACCAGCGTGCCGGGCTAGCGGAGCGCTTTTGCGGCACATCGTTTACTGCCACGCATCGGTGTGGTTACCGCAGACCTAATGTGTTTCTGTTTTACAATCATGCACATTCATTCGTTCATTCATTCTCTAACACGGTTATTCCAGTTCGGGGTCAGGGCGTGAGGTGGGAACCAGGACGCCAGCCCATTGCAGGGCATACTCTCACCCACACCCACATTCACACCAACAGTCACACATCCACACCCACAGTCACGCTTACACCCACAGTCACACACCCACACCCACACTCACACCCACACCCACACCCACACTCACACCCACACCCACAGTCACACTCACACCCACACCCACACTCACGGTCACACACCCACACCCATACCCACACCCACACTCACACCCACACCCACACTCACACCCACACTCACAGTCACACCCACACCCATATCCACACTCACAGTCACACCCACACCCACACTCACACCCACACGCACTCAGACGGGGCCATGCAGACACGCCATTGAGCTGGGGTGCACGGCTGTGAGGCGTGGCGGGAAGCCGGAGTACCCAGAGAGCCCACGCAGACATGGGGAGAACATAAATACTCCGCACAGACGGCAGCCCCAGCCGTGGATTGATTTTCTTTCTCATCAGTGTTATAATGAAATGACATTGCACCAAGCGATGTTATTTGAGGACCTGCAGGATAGTACTTTTCTACCTTGGGTCAATGTAGTGCTCTTAAAGGGGTCTCGGTCCAGGGGCTGGTTACGAATACAAATAAAGAATGTAGGTAAAGAAAACCTCTAATGTATGCCAATTCATTTCCATTTCTTTAAGCCATACTGAAGTGAACTTAGCAAATTTCTTGGCTCTAAAAATTAGCAGCCTAAAAAAAACAAAACATGAGAGTCGTAATTCATATTCGTAAATGACCTGCAGCTCTGCTCTGTGGCCCCAGCCTTGGACTGGTGCGTTGGCGCTTGTGTCGTCATAATCCATGTTATTTATATAACAAATTCAGAGCAATCGTAAAATGAAAGGATTTCTGGAATTTCTGCATTTCAGGATCAGGGAGCACGGTTTTCCCGATGCTGGAAGCTCTTCTGCCTCCCTATGGCACACATCTTTCCCGGGAGGTGTTGGGAGAGAAATAGGGAAAGCCGATTTATTTCTTTGGGGTATCCTCTTTTTATTACGACATTTTGGATGCTGATTTTTTTTTCGTTCTTTCCTTTTTTTTATTTTTTAGAAACTTGTGTCCTGGTATCTCATGAAAATATTTATATTGCTTTATTTAGTAAGTTGGTCAGGTTGTCAGCAATGGACGCAGAAAGCACGAGCCACAGGGTCTGAGGGAATGACTTCAAGGCTATTGTTTTCTGAGCAAGCAGGAGAAACTTACCATTTACTTTCTACATGCTGCTATGAAACTGCAGTTTGACACTATTCACTTAATTAGAAAGTCTTCCTGGAGAACCTGGCACCTCTTAATGACCCCATAGTCCTTAGACAAGGAAATGAGCACCTGCGAAACCACACCAAATTGCTAGTTTGCCTTGGTATCTGGTCCCCAGTGGGACTCTCGGGCAGGCTGCGGAACGTGAATCCTCCCAGCTCTGCAGACCGCGTATATGGCCCGCCAGCCCTAATTTTATCTGGAACAAACAAACAATCGCGGTTGTATCTAAAAATTGTACTTAAGATTCAATTTAAGAACAACTTCAATTTTTTGTTCATGAGGTATGCAAAACCTACCTGGATAGGAAATCTTATAAAAGAAATATTAATAGCTTCTTAAAGAAATAAGCTTGGCCTGTTTTTCCTGAAGCGCTTCTCACCCGGGCTGAGCCAGCGACAGGGCGAAGCCTGCGCCCGCTCTGCGGGGCTGCGCTGGGAGCCGGGCTGCGAGCGCGGGCCTTGGGAAGGCCGGGGGTGTTATGGTTTCCACATTTCCTCCTAAAGAGGCTGAACGGAGTCCTGAGCGTCGGTTATTGACAGAGCACAAATACATCCTAAAGCCAAGGCCGACGCACAGTCATCGTTATTTTGGACAGGGCTGGGCTGATAAGGGGGCTCTTTGCTCAGAAGAATGTCTTACTGTTTGGAAGTTCACAATCCACTCTATGGGATTAAACAGAAGAATAATAAATTATCCTCGCTTTATCCTTTGAGTATCTGCTGAAAAGATCAGCGCTGAGTGGATACTGGATCCTCTTTACTTAGTTTAGACAGGTGAGGAAAGGCACCCCTGTGTCAGGGAAAATGTCACCCAGACAAGAGCTTAGGGATGATTTCTTTCTGCTCAGGGCAGGGCTTAATGGAAGAAAACAATCCCTCTGCCGCTCGCGGCTCTCCCGGGAACCCAGGGCGGTGTCTGCATTCCCAGACCCTTCCTGCTCTGTTTCTCACAGGGGCGTATGGAGAATGTCTGGGGAGACACGGGAAAAACAAAGGTTCAGGAAAACATATGTCCGAAACTCCCGCAAACGGCAGCCAATAAATCCTGAGCGTGTGTGAGGCTGCGGCCCGTGAATCACTCCCGCTCCCGTGGCTGTTCATGCGGGGGAAACTGAGGCACCAGAGCACAGGCCAAGCCTTCGCCTCTAAGCCAACTGTCTCCACAGAGACATGGCCTTCGTGTTAGATGCTGATAGTCCTACAGCACGAGAAGTTTGTGGTGACATCCAGAGCGGGGATGTGCGGGACATTGCTCGGGAACAGTGCTCAGCCTTGTACGCGCACAAACGCGTGGCTTTTTTGTGCCGCCTCGGCCCCAGTGGCACGTGTCCGTGTTTGCCATCCTCCACGGTGGCTCAGTGCACCTTCACACCCATGTCCTTCCCCTTCCCAGAGAGGGCAAGAGAGACTCATATATTTGGGTTTTGGAAAAAGTATTTAAGGGTTTGATCCCCAAAGCGAGCGTTTCCACAGCAAATGCAGACAAGCTGGACAAAGCCACGTGGCCGAACCGCAAAGTATGAAAGGCCCGACGGCGGCAGAACAGCCGTGCACAGTTGATCCGGGTCTGTCCCCCGGCCTTTGTCTTCCCTTTAGAGTCTCACTGCTGGTTTCATGATCTTTGAATGTAAAGGCTTCTCATTACGGTGGCTTCAGTGTTCTGGCTGTGTCCAGGTGTGTCCTGGCTGTTAATGTTACAGCGCTACGGTAGGTGCTTCTGTTCGCCTGAAACGATTCATGAAACCCTGTCACAAAATGCAGCTCATGCTGTCTCGAGAGGCCCATGCAGATCACAGCTCAGACCTGCACACGTCTTGCTCTCAGGGGGGTGCCACATGCAGTCAGGGGACGCGTCCAGGGACTGCAGACCCTCTGGTCTGTGGCAGGCGGGCACAATTCAAAGCTTTCAAACTCTTTCTGCTTCACAACATACAGACAGAGGGGGAAACACAGATGGGGAAGCCAAATTATACTTTAGATAGTACATATCAGTGATCCCAAACTTTTAGTGTGTAGTATTTAGGTTATTAAGTATGAAATGTCCAATTTCCTTAAGTACTGAGATTGACAGTCGATATCTCTGACGTTTCACTTTGACGCTTCTTGTTTTATTTTTATTGTGAAGGTGCATCCTCAATCTTTCAAATGCACATTTTGGCTTGTGATTATCTTTCAAAAATTTTTTTAGAGCAATTTTTGTGAAACCATGGATAAGTCGAAAATTCATGTTATTTTCAGGTATGAGTTCCATCGTGGAACCAATGCAGCACAGACAGCTCAAAATAGCTGTTTGGGAAGGATGTGGCTAATGAACTCACAGTATGTCAATGGTTTGAGAAGTTCTGTTCTGGTGATTTTAATCTTGAAAATGAGCCACATGGGTGACCTGAGACCAAGGTGGATAATGAAGCTGTAGTGGAAATGAATCCATCTCAACCTACTCATGAATTAGCAGCAAGGTTTGATGTTACTATTCCAACAATATTGGACCATTGGAAACAAATGGGCAAGGTAAAGAAGCTGGATAGATGGGTACCACATGAATTAAACAAGAGTCAGTAGAGAAATCGTCTTGAAGCTTGCCTTTCTTTGCTATCACAACATAAAGGCGGAACATTTCTACAACGTATTGTTATGTGTGATGAAAAATGGATTCCTTTTGACAATTGCAAGCATTCGGCACAATGGTTGGATGAAGATGAAGTGCAAAAACACAGTCCAAAAGCAAATATTCATCAAAAAAAGCTAATGATGTCTGTTTGATGGTCCAGGGCTGGTATTATCCACTACAGCTTCATGAAACCTGGTCAATTGATTGCAGCAGATGTCTACTGCAACCACTTGGATAAAATGATGAGGATGCTTGCAATTAAGCAGCGGAGAGTGGTCAATAGAGACAGGTCAATCCTCTTGCAAGACAACCCTCAATTACATGTCACACAAACAATGCTGCTCCTATATTACAGAGGCCGGACTTGGAAACTCTCTGTCATCCACCGTATTCACCAGAACTTGCACCAACTGACTACCACTTCTTCCAGGCTTTGGAAAACTTCTTGCAAGGAAAAGTGTTCAATTCTCAACAAGCTGTGGAAAACGCCTTTGGCGATTTCATTGCCATGCGCTCTCCAGGCTTCCCTGCTGCTGGCATAAACAAGCTACCGTTAAGATGTCAAAACTGTGTTGATAGTTTAGGCACATACTTTGATTAATTGTACTGCTTTTTGTTTGAGATATAATAAGCTACACTTTTGATTGGAAATCAGACATTTCATATTTAATGACCTAAATAATAAAATAATAATAAATAATAATAAAATAACACAAAAATAGAAGAACTTGGTAAATATGGAGACTCTTGGGCCTTGTGCCTAGTGATGCTGGGTTAGTAAGGCTTAAGGAGACCCAGGAGTCTACATGTACATATGCCCTCAAGTGACTCTGGTGAAGACAGACAGACCCCAGATTACCCTTTGAGGATTAATGGTTGATATTTTCAGGGTAAAAAGGCAGAAATTATGCATTATAGTATGAGGCAAATTTGCATGAAATAAAGGCTCTGTGGAGTCACTGATTGTTTGGAAAACTTGTTATAAATTGAAGGATGGGAGAGCCACGCAGGGTGGTAAAAGTGACTGGCCAGTGGTATTTGACGGTTTCTCCTCTCTGCAAAGGCGATAGCATGGCCCAGCCAGTGTGAGTTGCCGCTGTCTTCATTAATAGGACCACTGAACGATTCACACACCCGACCCGGATGTTTTGCCAGGTACGATGCGCAGCCTGATCCTCAGCGTTCCCATGTCACGCCATGGTGAGCAGCGGCAACTTTTCAGGGCAGAGAACATGGAGCCCTCAGAGGGCTACGGTGCAGGGAGGGATCTGGTGAGATCCACCGTTAGCGGGAATGCTCTGGCCGCAGTGCGGATGGTGGGATTTTGAGAGATGCTGGAGACCTGAGCCAGGAACACGGGGGAAATCACCCATCGGCTTCTAGGAGAAACATGTTCAGCCCATGCCTGGTAAACAAAAGTATAGGAAAATAAGTAATCTGCAGCCTTTATCTTTTTTTTTCCATGAGCAAATATGAGAGTTTTTGTCAGAGCAGGCAAATAGCAAGCACTGAAAGTGTTGCTGTACATCAGCTAGCAGTGAACTTGGAACGACACTTCGCTCAACTTGGACCATTTGACATTCGAGTGTTTGGTGAAGAAAGCTTGGGAATGTTAATGTGTTCCTCCCCAGAGCCCAGACTGTGGCATCAGAAGTGCGAGAATAAACTCTTCCCACCCGCACAACCTCGTCACTCCCCTGTCCCGTCTTTCCCAGGACCCCGACTCTCCCTCGGTGCTTGCTCTGTCCTCCGCCTCCAACGCTGTCTTTCTTTGGGTTCCTCGGGGAGGGGAGGTGCTGCTGCTTCCTTAGCTGGAGCCGCCCCCAGGCTGCGGGTTGGGGTGAGGGAGAGTGAACTGAGCAGTGACACAGAAAAGAAGGGTTCGGGACGGGCCTCCGAGCTCCCGTGGCTGTGGCACCTGAGGAGAGCCCTTCCGCCAGCGCCTGCCTCCCTCGCTGGTCCTGGGCTGAGCCCCTCCTTCTGCCCCAGACGAACTCCAGCCGGCCGGGAGGAAGCACCCAGGAGGGCCCCGCTCTGCACCTCCCTCGCCAGCCCTTGTGGGGCTCGTGCGTGTTGGCGCGGGGGCGCCCAGGTGTTATCTGGTGTTGGAAATCAGGTAGTGCTCACGGGGGCACTGAGGGCGCCTCACACTGGTCGGGGGCAGGTAGATCCTGCAGGAGCCAGGCTGGTTTGTGATGGGCGGTTAAATGAACGAAAGCAGAAACCTCCAGGGAACAATCAGTTCCCCAAAGTCCTTCCGAGCGAGCTGTGACTCTTCACTCCTCTTGCTTTTCCGGTCTGCAAAGGAAGTCACAGGAAATGGAGGCTCTGTCCCTGCCGTCTTCCCCAAATATTTATTGAGAACCTACCATGTCACACTTGGGGTACAAGCAGGAAAAAAGATAGTGCCTGTCCCAACAAGAAAATCTCAGTGTGGAAAACACCATGTCATGAGCTTACCAGGAGGGAGTGTGTGCACGTGTGTGTGCACCAGCCCATGTGTATGCCTGTGAGCGCTGGGGCTTGTCAATCAGATCTTTGAATAGAAAACAATGTTTTAGACCCGTGAGCTGAAATTCCAGCGGTAACAGGGGCACTCACCTGAAGAGCAGGTGGTGGCACTTCAGACCGAGGGAACCTGCGTGGAGACCCCAGCAAGCCAGGCGGGTTGGGAGCAGCTCAGAGTGTGGCCGCAGAGCTGCAGGGCCGGGGCCCTGGGGTCCCGTGGGCCTCCGTGCGCTGCTGGGGCTTCAGACTTGCTGGGGAGGTGCGTGAACGTCCGCAGAACTGCAAACCGGGCCTCCGTGTGGCAGATGGCTGCAGGAGGACTGGGAACCCACGCGTCGGAGGTGGCAGAAACGATGAGGGTGCGGAGGAAGGCCATGGTGTGCGGCGAAGAGGGCAGGTGGATGGGGACATATTTCGGGGGCATCAGTCCCATATTCTACTTATCTCTGTCCACTCTTTCCACCTCCACGGCTGCCCATGCAAGTGGCTGTCATCTCCCCTGGGACTCACCTCGGTACTCATCCCATGGCCTCCCTAACTCCACCTTGGCCTCCCTGCTGTTCTCATTTGTCTTTATCTCACTGAACGTTACATCCCGCCACCCCGGACTCAAAGCCTCCACTGGCCCACAAAGCCCCACGAGGACCACCTGCCCTCCCAGTGTTCCCCATTCACCGGCCGCCCGCACGGCGGTGTTCCAGTTCCTCTGAGCGCTGGCGGAGTTCCCGCCCTCTGTACTTCCTCCGCCCCTTCGCGCCATCCTCGCTACCCCCTCGCCCCTCCTGTCCTTACGATTGGGCGGGGAAGCCCAGCCTACTAGGTGCCCGCAGTGCAAACTCTCCCGCACCCTGCAGCTTCCCTTACAGCACTTTCTGCAGTTGCGATTTTATCTATTTATGGAACAATTTGAGTAACATCTCTCTTCATCTCAGCTTCGCCCCTACATACACGCGCAGCAGTTTCTCAGCTCCACAAAGGCCGGGAGCCGTGTCTGTAGGCCACCTGTGTCGCTTCCAGGATGGAGTTCAATGAAACTCCTGAGCACGGGGACTGAAATGTGTGCATTTTTGTACCCGCAGCACACAGCGCAGTTTCTGACACACAACCGTGGGCTCTGGAGATGCACCGTGAATTTGTTTTAATTTATTATAGCAACCACCAGAAAGACAAATATAGAGTCCTGTTATATTCCTTGGGGGGAGACGGACAAGAACCTTTGGTTCAAAGCTTCCATCTGTCACTTTGTTCAGTTGAGATATATTCTTTCTTTGCAAATTTTGTTCAGCCTAGACAATCTCATGACAGGTGGAGACAATCTTAAAATACAGCACTCCAGCATGAGGTTAGCTGTGACAGTGAGTCTTCCATCCCGCGAGTACTGGGGGTGTGGGTGGCGGGAGGAGAGTGCTGGGTGAGATTCTAAAAGGACCTCTTAGGTGTCTTAATGCAGCATAGACATTTTTCAGGAAAGCACAGGCGAGCCTCCCTCTCGTGCAGGCAGAGTGGCTTAGGTGACCTTCAGAAAATTCTCCCAGGCTTGAGTTCTGCGCTTCCTCTGTATCAGAAACGCATTGCCCCCTTCGCCGTTGGTGCGTGTTCTTTTTTTTTTTTTTTTTTTTTGAGACAGATTCTCACTCTGTTGCCCGGGCTAGAGTGCTATGGTGTCAGCCTAGCTCACAGCAACCTCAAACTCAAGGGCTCAAGCGATCCTCCTGCCTCAGCCTCCCGGGTAGCTGGAACTACAGGCATGTGCCACCGTGGCCGGCTAATTTTTTCTATCTATCTATCTATCTATATATATTAGTTGTCCAGTTAATTTCTTTCTAATTTTAGTAGAGACGGGGTCTCACTCTTGCTCAGGCTGGTCTCGAACTCCTGAGCTCAAGCAGTCCTCCCGCCTCGGCCTCCCAGAGTGCTAGGATTACAGGCGTGAGCCACCGCGCCCGGCCTGGTGTGTGTTCTTAACTTCTCGACTCACCTTTCTTTCCTTGAAGCTTCTGTCCCCAGCGTGTCTCTGAGATGCATCTTCTTCCCACTCAACCCAGGTGCGTTGCGGCTGGGATGTTCCCACAACCCCTTCAGCTTTTCCTGCTTGATACTGCTGCTCAAAGCATCGGTTGTTTGTGTTTGGAACTGAAAATAATAAGAATATATTAGCTTAGAAAAGTTTTCCAAATTCCTTGCAGTAAATGTTCTGCTGTAAGATTGTTTTATGCTGCCGTGTGCTGTTCTCCAACGCCGTCGTGGTGTAGCTGAGGAGCCCCCCTGCAGCCTGCAGTCAGGAAGGATGATCGGGGGTCCAGCCCCAGCTCTGACACTCACCAGTCCTGGGACTTGGGGCGCAACCCTCCAAACTTTGGTTTTCCTTGCTCGTGAGAATAAGGTTTCATAGGCCTATTTTTCAGGTCATTGTGAAGATTAAATGCAATAGCTCATGAATAAATGCCTGCATCTGAACTGGAGTTTCATAAAGATTAATTTCCTCCTAGTTGTCAGTTTTCTTCCCTAGTTGAGAAATTTAGAAGGAATACCAATATTTTACTACAGGCAGAAACCCAGAAAGAATTTATGTTATGTTGGCTGACAAAAATGCGGATGACGTAGTTGGCAGCTGCTACACTACCCACCTATGTATGTATGTATGTATCTATCTACCTACCTACCTACTTACCCACCTGGCTACCCACCTGGCTACCTACCTACCTATCTGTCCACAGCCCCACACAAACACAAATATGGATAAATATAAATACAAATAGTTAAACTTGGGGGAGCAACGTTTCTTCCTGTTGAAAGGGCCTGTTTTACATTTAGAGAGTTTTCCACTTAAGTAATTAAAAACATATGACCACGGTGGACCCTCGACCTCCAAATTTGTCTCCCTAATTGCTTCTGCCTGTGTCCACGTGGATGTCGCAGAAGCCACCGTAAGGTGCTCCGTCACATCCGCTCCTCCCCTTCCTGTGTTCCCTCTCGATTGATGGAGTCGTGGTTCGTCTGCAGAGCCGGCTGAGCCAGAAACCAAAGACTTCCCCCCTCCAGCCATCCTCCTCCTTTCTCAGTGTCCGAAACAGGCGGGGGGCCGCCCCCCGCCCTGCCTCCCCTCCCTTCCCGCAGCCAGGTCTGGGATCTGCAGGGGTCTTCGCTGAGAGTATCGACGCTTGGAAGAGAAAGTGGATCCTTGATTTTTTGAGACGATTTTCTGTAACAATTTCCAAAGTACATTTGGCAACCGAGGCCTGGCAGGAGAGCTCCGAAAGCAGGTTCCACGTTTCTCTGCGGAAAAGGTAGGTCCAGGGCACCCCTCATTCGCGCTTCCTGCCCTCGGGCCTTGGGCCTCACCCGCCCCTGTGAAGGTGTGACTTAAAATAGCTTATCTAGTTGCTGTCACATATTTTGGGTCCCTTTCAGGAAAATGAATATGTATGCTTATTTAGCGTACCTTTTATTTCCAGTTCCCGTCTTTTTATAAATCTCTTTTTAATTTAAATCAGCTTTTTAAGGTCTTCCCTTTTTGTTTTCTTCATGCAGTCCTTAAAATCTCGTGATTTTAATTGTAATTATTTTTTATAGATTGTAATATAGTATTCTAGAGAATTTTAATTTTCCTCTCTCATGGTTGGCTAAAAGTGCTCTATGTATCTCAATAAACTTTTTCTGGATTAAACAGGTTCTTAAAGTTTCTACTGTGTTCTTAGTTTCCTTAGCCACCTATTAATAACTTCCAATTAACTATTTTTGTATAAGAAAGGATTTGGCCGTCATTTCTCCAGTCCCTGGGAGGGAGGGAGCCTCCAAACCCGTGGAATTTCCTTGGTGACAGGAGTGTCTCTGCTATTCACAGTGGGCGCTCAGAGCCCTGCATTTAGGTTAACGTGCGACTCTCAGCAGCCCCTGGGCAGTCTCAGGAGGGGGCCTGGCGTGCTACAAGGACCCACCTTCTGGTCAGAGGGTTGGGGTTTTGAGCCACGTGTATCAGTCTGACCTCTTGACCTCTGGGGAGCGAAGAGAGGCTGGAGACTGCGTTCAGTCACACAGTCAGTGCTTCAGTCCGTGACACCTGAGTAATGAAACCCCAGCAAAAACTCTGGACATGCGAAGCTCGCGCCAGCGTCTCTGGTTGGCGACTCACGCGGTCACGCCGGGAGGGTGGCACTGCCTGGAGAAACGTCTGGGACCCACCCAGACCTCACCCTATGTGTCTCTTCATCTGGCTGGTCCTGAGTTGTGTCCTTTGTAATTGCTGTAATCACAAGGACTTGCCTGAGTTCTGTGAGTCATTCCAGTGAATTATCAAACCTGAGGGGTTGAGGAAATCCCCAAACCTGCCGCTGGTTGGCCAGGAGTGCGCGGCCCGGAACCTGCGCGGGGCGGGCGGAGCGAGGGCGGCTCTCGCAGGGCTGTGGAGTTCGGCTGCTCCGGGAGGGCTGCGTCGGAGCCGCGCCGCCGCCACCAAGTGCCCTCCGTCCCCCCGTCCAGTGGCCGCAGTCCCTCCCTCCAGCAGGGCTTCCGCGTCAGCCAGGGGGCGCCCCGCTCAGTGAGTGCTCCGCCCCGGGGTGCCTGTGCGCTCCTCAGCCCTTCTTTCCACCCATCCAGGTGGGACTTGCAAGCCGCCTCCTCTTTGGAATCTTTCCTAATCGCTGCCTCTTCCGCTGCCCTCTCCCTTTTCTTAACTCCCACAGAGGGGAAATTAGCGTTTATTTTGAGACTACACTGTTCTCTTAGCCAGGGTAGTAAGAGACACTGGGGCCCTTATCTTAGGCTTCCTTAAAAACAAAAACAAACAAACAAACAAACAAACAAAAAAAACAACTTCTTGAGCCAAGTGCAGTAGCTCACGTCTGTATAGCTTGAGGCCAGGAGTTCAAGACCAGCCTGGGCAATGTATTGAGACCCCATTTCCACAAAAAATAAGAAAAATTAGCCAGGCATGGTGGCGCCAACCTGTAGTCCCAGCTACTTGGGAGGCTGAGGCCGGAGGATCACTTGAGCCCAACACTTCGAGGCTGCAGTGAGCTATAGTCGCACCACTGCACCCCAGCTTGGGCAACAGAGCAAGACCCTGTCTATTAAAAAAAAATCTTCTCTGCTTAGCACTGTGGGGAAAGCTTACAACCAAAGAACTGAACGACAATAGATTATGGTGGCGTTTGTGCTTACGTTTGTATGGACTCCAGACTATGGTCACTCGGGAAAAAGAATGAGAGAGCTTTGGGTTTGGAAGGGACTTAGAAGGTCGTCGGCAAGATCACTGTGTTTTGTTCAGCAGGCATTCCATAAATTTGCTGAATGAATGAGAATAAGGAAAGGTGAGCCCCTGAGATACTTGACTTTCTCCAAGTCCCAAAGATATTAATATGTATTGAGCCGAAGAATCCAGACCACCAGAGTTGCGTGAGGTCCTGTTCTTTCCCTTCTGTGCAACCTCACTCAGCAGCCGCATTCTCTGCTCAGCTATTGGACACAGAGTAAAAGGCTCTTATCTAGGGCTAATAAGGTTCAAATGATCTTAGATACCTTGGAGGGTAAATGGTTTTTTACTCATTCTTTTAGAAATACAAATGCTTTACTCAGGTCACGCAGATGAATGCTGAGCAAGCGTAGGAAGGCATTTAAATTCTCAGCAGACATTCCCTCTTAGAAGGCTTATTTTATGTATTAATACAACGAGATAAAATTCAATCTATAGCCTTAGTATCTAGGATGAAAGGGAAGTAAGAAAAAAGCAATACTTAAATGTTAAGTCTAGTTACCATATATGTGCAAATCTTATCTCTATTAAAATGCCTGTTTATTTACTTCTCAGTAACAACACAAAGGCACTTGTTTTCTAAGTAGTGATTGCTTGTAAAGAGGTTTTGAATATTTTAAAGTCTAATATTCACAGCAATTCTGCCAGTTTTCCAGATGAACAATGCTGCTGGTGATGACCTTGATAATCCACTAAGGGAAGGCTGTGGGGAATCCTCTCTTCCCTTTCGGACTTGAAGCAAATCATTTACTTGTCATCTTGCAACTGTAATTCACCAGGGCTGGCTTGGAAGTGCTCCGGGAGTCATTTCCAAGTGGGTTTGTGCAGAGCATATGGGAGGCAGGGGAAAGGATGATGCGTATGCTCAGGCTTTTGTCAGTGTGTGCTCGGGATTGGTGTAGAAACCTGGGGCTCATCTCAGGCTCCTGTGGCCCTGGGGTCTGTCATGTGCAGGATGCTGCGTCGGGTCCTCAGGTGCTCTAATCGCAGTCGTCCTACATGCCAGGTGACAGTGAGCATCGGCCTCCGTCGAGTCAACGCCGCGCCCCAGATGCTTTCTGACATGACGGATATTTCAGAGTCGAATCTGCTTCGTCCCGGGGAAGGACAGACCTGGCCACCTGGAGGTTGGCAAGAATTCTTAGGAAGAGAAGAGCGTTGCCCACCCCAGCTTGGACACCTTTAACAGCACCACGGCGGGGTCAGCACTGGGCTGCGCTGTGTGACCTTCGCAGGTTCTTCATCTTCCATAAATCCTTGTT
>RJWJ010022847.1:0-26449 GCA_004363605.1 Indri indri | reverse complement strand
AACTGCGTTATCATCACGGGCACACAGACCAGCACTGACAACATCCTGAGTATGTGGGGAATGCTTTATGAGGATTTGGAAAACATAAATAGTGAAAAAAAAATTCAAAGCCTTGACTACAGCTTTAATGGCATCAAGGCAAACATATGTGCTGTAAAATGTTTCCTTCCACTTTCCACATATATTAATATAAACTGTACGGAGACAGTATTTGCCCTGAATACTTTGCTCAACAATGTTTACTTTTTCTCCGTCTCTCAGAAAGTCTCTGTGTAATATTTCATCACAATGCCTTTACCGAAATATTTCAAAATATCCAGGTGCTTGATGGGAGTGTTCATTCTCTCATCTATTGTATATAGTCAGATAATCCCTGCCAGGATCAAATAAAAACAAATATAATTGCTACTTTAACCTCTGTAGCCAATGCAATTACTACATTGCCACAATCTATTTTCTAAAATTATTTTTGTTCTTTTCACACTTTTAAATTTAGTGCATTTCAGAGACAGCTGGAAACCATTTTTGGCTATCTAGTTGTCCTGGGAAGATGTAATGGCCTTCGTATTCATCATCTCGTGGCTGACGGGGGGCATATCTGTTTTCAACATTAGGATCATTGCTGTCTTTACAAGTTACCCATTTGTACTTTTAAGATGCCACAATATACAGGCTTGTTTGCCTACTTTCCTTGAAGGCAGGGGAGAGGACTAGACTGGGAAGATGACCTGAAGGTATGAAGGTGGATGGAGCAGACATGGTTGAATCCTTTGTATCTCTGTAAGCTTCTAAAAGGCTTTTAACCTCTGCTTCCGGTTACCCAGGATCAGGGGCCAACACCATTGTTAAAAACTACCATTGACACTGTAGAGATTTTACCTGGAGCGCCTGGTTTATGTTCATTTGTTCAAAGTAACACTTGCCTTATATTGTTCTCTTATAGGATTTTAGAAATTCTAATTATTTCTACCCAAGGGAAAACATGTTTTTTGAGGGTTAGCATTAGCCTTTTGTGATTCTATATTGTCTCAGACATAGATCTTCAGTAATGGCATTAATAAGGGAATTTTATGGAAGGGTTATGGAGGATCTCATGGGATTGGAGGGACAGCTAGTGAACCAGGTTTGGAACAAGCAGGTCCCTTATCCAGCTGCCACAAAAGAAAATGAAACTTTACCATTTCTTTTGCCTTTGCAACATTCTAATCGAGAATCAAAGTTGGGGGAGAAAGAGTCTAATTGACTGGATTTAGTTCAAGGCCTAATGGAATCTAGCAAGAGGCATAGAAGGGAAAGTACCTAGCTCTATCACCCCACCAGAACTGTACACAATGGGGAAAAGACAATTCCCCAAATGAATAGGGTACTGATAAGAATGGAGAATGGATGCAGGATGGCTTGGCAGATGGTTGAATGGATTTAATTCTTGGAAACAGTAGATGCCCACCTCCATGTTTTTACTTTGTGGGATAGATCTCAAGACTTGCTCCCTGTCAGCAGGAGCATACCACTGAAGGAAACAAAAACAAAAACAAAAACAAAAACCTCATATTAAAATTGCAGCTTTATCCAGCTCTCTAGATGTGAAAAAAAATTGCAGCTGAAGAAAGTGGTGTTTTTATGCCAAAAACAAAAAAAGAAAAAAACAAAAACCCCACAAAACAAAATCAAATCAAAACACAATCAAGACCTACCCTTGAGGTGGAGTAGGATTCTTCAATTTTAGTGTTGAAAAAAATATTGTTGTTTGTTTCTTCTCATAATTCTTTCTACCATGTGATTCTGGAAGAAAGCTTAGCAAGGAATGCATCTAAAGGTACTACCAGTTTGCTTGACCAGTTGGACTACTGTCCTTTGCAGTATCATCCATTGTTACTTATTTGCAATAAGAAACTTTATCTATAGTTTTGTTTTCCACAGTTTCAGTTACCCATTATCAACCACAGTATAAAAATATTAAATGGAAAATTCCAGAAATAAACAATTCATTAAGTGTTAAATTGAGCATCTTTCTGAGTAGCATGATGAAATCTCCAGCCGTTAGTAGCCGCCTCAGTCAAGGTATTGCAGCGCTTGTGTCCGAGTAACCCTTCTCTTACTTAGTAATAGCCCCAACCACAAAAATAGTGATGCTGATATATTGTTATAATTGCTCTATTTTATTATCGGTCATTGTTGTTAATCTCTTACTGTGACTAATTTATAAATTAAACTTTATCATAGGTATGTATACATAGGGAAAAATGGTATAGAAAGGGTTTAGGACCAGCTGCAATTTTAGGCATCCATTGAAGAGCCTGAGAACATATTCTTTGAGGATAATGGGGGGCTACTGTTCCTTTATTTCCAAGCCATGATGATATAATTTTGAAGCCTGCGTAGACTTCAGTTGAGTGGAGGGTAGACAAGACTGGGTTTGGAAGACCCCTTTAGCTGTGGAAGCAGGTGCAGTTGGGGCATGGAGTGGTGTCTAAGAGATCCTGTTTTAAACTGAGTTATGACTAAAGAGCTAAAAGCACAAGAACAAATAGGAAAATCATATGATAGAATCATAAGATCTTATGGCCATCACTGAGTCACATTGATTTGGAATGGCAGTAGCTTGGCTCATAGATTCAGCTGATCTCATCTTATGCTCAAGACATACATCACCAATCAATCGAGACACTCTACAACTAATAAGCTGCAGAGAAATTTACCCAAGCCATCTACTTACAACACTGTTCTCATTATCTTTCTAAAATAAATCTCTAGGACTTTTGACAGTCTTTCTCCAAAAACTTTTATACCCCAACCCTCTGCTTCAAGTCTCAGTGACCTTCTTATCATTTTCTCAAACACATTTTCATGACTTTGTATATACAGTTTCCTTTTTCTCATATACTCTTCCACCTTCTTGCCCACTGGTGAACTCCTTCCCATTCTTCAAAACATTTTGTCCCTTTCTTAGGCATCTTTCTAAATCCACCAAACTGAGTTAATTATTCTAACCCTCTGTACTCCTAAAACAGTTTGCATTTCTCTCTCTTACAAGATAAGTTTCAATGAATTTTAGTGTTTATATGTCTGTGTCCCTCATTAGATTTCATGCCACTTGAAGGTAGAAATACATCTTACTCTTCTTTTTATTAATATTTGCCCTAACTTAAGCAATTGGCTCATTGTAGATGCTCAAATAAATGATTACTGATTGAATAAATGAATGTTAACCAAGTTTTGTGGTTATCCTGCCATAACCCTGAGAGAGAAGGGGTCTTTTGACTCAATGTTCTACTTTCCTTCCTAATGAAAGGTTTATGTTTTGGGACTCACGGGTATGGTGTATGACCTACCTTCACTTGAAATATTAAATTGAAGTTTATAGTTTTCCTTGCTTCATCTTGCTTTAGCCTCATTTGTATATTGCTCTTTATAAATGTAAATTAAAGTCTTATGCTATTTAGGGAAGCTGAGATTAATCAAAACCCCTGTGCTCTAAAAAGAATATCCATATTTATTATTTGAATGATATATAATTCTGTTTAACAACATTTTTCTGCATACAGTTTTGAATCTCATTGACTAGATGTCCATTTTCAACCCCATCTCATCATATAGTATTCACAAGAGTGTTTTGTTTAAAAATGCACAAAGGTATCTTATTAAATAATGTCACAAACATGAAGTTCATTATTATGCAAATGCCATCCTTGGAACAGATTTGTTAATTGCAACTCATTTGCATAATTAATGAACTCCCAAATGAATTATGCCTTTGCAGATTTGTGCAGCATTGTTTTAAAATAAATTATAAAATACATGTCAAAGGAAGAGTGCTTTCTGGGTTCCCATAGCATTGTTTGAAAATTAATTACCAAATGCTTGTCAAATTAAAATGAGTTTGTAGTTTTTACAATGTTATTTTAAAATTAATCACAAAATAAAATGTCACTGCATTAAAGTAAACAACTTGTTATTTTCTCTAAAACGAACCACAGAAAATAGCATTTTACTTCAATTGCATTGTTTGGTATAGTGATTCTAGTGTTTTATTCATTTCATCTTTACACTGTGACTTAACAAAGTTGGTAGTGGTTAGCATGTTAACATTTTGGTAAATTGGGATTTAATTTAATTTTATTATGTAGTTTATTTTATATGGTTGATGATTAATGCATTGCATATGAACTCAGTATGGGTTTGTTCATGATAAATTGGAGTTTAAAAAAACATTCAAGGTCACTTAACTGTGTTGTATAAACAGTTTCTTAACATTTATTTTATGGGAGTTTTGACTGCTGCCAGTTGAAATGATTAAAAGCATAGGGCGTGGACCCTTCTGCCTATTCTGACTAATATAGTAGTATATACTTCCTTTCTTTGGTACTTTCTTCCCACTATGGAAATTCTCTGTTCTTGTACAGAAGCCATAGCTACTCCTCAGTCCCGGACTTCCCCATCCAAAAGGACCCTCCGTCCTCCATGAAATTAGATGGGAAACACCACTATACCTAAAAAATAATTTAGCAAAAATGACTTTTAAAACAATAGATTTGTAAACAATTCTCAGGAGTTAAGGTTGCCCACCAAATGCCTTTTCAAAACTTTAAAATATAATAATTATAATCCCTGCCTAGTAGTATGAGAACACCTAACAGTGAGACACCCATCACTTAAGAACAGAAGTTCTTTTATTTTTTTTTAAACAATAGTATCCCCCCTGCTCACCTCTCCCTCTCCCCATGCTCCAAATCAAACCATTCATGTGTGGTTTGTATTCCATTTTGTCAGTTCTTGACCATGGAATGTAAATCCATAGGGGAAGGCCTTTGTTTGTCAGGATTGCAACTATGCAAATTGACGCCAACTAGACAATAACCCTTAAGTAAAATGATAAACCATTTTGCTTCTGTTTTTTATCCTGTATACAGCTGCCTTTCTAAACCCCCGCGAGCTATTCCATGTTGCCCTTTCTATAAACTGATAAGCATAGCAGTCCTTTTTGAAGAGGCAATATTTCTTCTACTTCATACCTGGTGTGTGAATAAGAACCCAAGTGGCTCATGCAGATACATGGATTTGACCTTTTGCCATTTCCTATTTCAGTCAGGCACAGATATTACTCAAAGACTTAGAACATATTTTTTTCCCAATAAAAAAATCACTACTATTGTCTAAGCTTTGATGCTACCCTGTACATATTCTTTTGTTTAAATTCCTTAGGATATTCCAACTTGACATCAGTTTTTGAAATTCTACAGCATTATGTGCATAAGTACAGGAGAATAAAACATCCAACATAGACAAACTACCTCATGACAATAATTTTTAGCAGACCAATAACCACATACTGAAAGCATAACTAAATTTGTATAGATGCATGATCTTTCATTATAAATATCACTTACTTTGAGAGGGCTCCCATTGAATTAAAACAGAAGGATTCTAAGTGAAAGAATTTGATTCACAGTTTATGCTCTTTAATAAACTATAGTCTGCAAAGCAGTTGCAGACATTCCAATCCTTGGAAGAATTTCACATTCATGAGAAGAGTGAACAAAGCTACAATTTTTGTTGATTGAATGCAAACCTTTTGTGAAGCCTTACAAGGGTCACTGCTCTACTCTTGACATAATCTTCATGGCCACTCTCATTTTAAATTGTATTCTTTTCTGCATTTCATTATACTAACTCCAGAAACATATTTTATAGGATGGTTATCCTATAAAATATTAATGTATTAGCACATAAATTTTCTTTATTAAAATTATGGCTTTTTGTTCTTCCAAAAAGATTCTGTTCCCTTCTTCTACATGTAATTTAAAAATACTTAATTGACAAATAAAAATTATATATATTCAAGGTATACATCTGATGATTTTATATACATTATATAATGATAATTACAAGCAAATTATTTAACACATCCATCACCATCCATAGTTACCATTTCTGTGTGGGGGGAGTGAAGACACTTAAAATCTCCTCTCATAAAACTTTTCTTATAAAAATCTGCTCTCTTATAAAACATCAAATACGCAATATAATATTATTAATTATAGTTACCATGGATAAAGAAAATGTGGTGTGTATATACATATATAGAGAGAAAGAGAATAGGATACTATTTAGCCACGAAAAGGAAGGAATCCTGCCAGTAGTGACAACATGGATGAATCTGGAGGACATTATGCTAAGCCAGACACGGAATTTCAAATACTGTACGATCTCAGTTAGTATGTGGAATCTAACGAAGTTGAACTCAGAAAAGTGGAGGGTAGAACTGTGTTGCCAGGGGCTGGGGGTGGGGGAAATGGGGAGATGTTGGTCAAAGGGAACAAATTTTCAGTTATGAAATGAATAAGTCTAGAGATCTAATGTATAACATCATGGCATCTTAACTAAGTGTGTATGTCAATTTACACAGAATATCATATGTACTGGACTTACAGGGGCAAGTAACGTTTTTCTTTCAAGTTCTCTTGGAAATTTTTTCAGGTCCTTCCAAAAAAGACCCTATTTGTCCTTCTGGGGCCTTTTCCAGGCAGCTTTGTTGTCTATGGTCTTTAAAACCCAGATCTACCTTATCCTTTATTTTAAAGAATCTACCAAACAGAAATAGGTTTAATGGTACTTTGTAAACCTAAGCTATCCTTGAGATTGCAATATCTAAAATGTTAGTATCTTGTGATTTCTGTTCTATTATCTAAAATCTCTTTCTTTCTTATCCTTTTTCTAATGTTATTTCTAGGCATTAAGTATGTGCTATTCTAAATTTGTAAGCCAAATATATACTTTAAGCCACAAGTTGTAAAATCTTCCATTTCTCCCAAAACAAATGCTAAGAGCAGTTTATGTATTATCAACTATTAGAAATAGGTTTAGAAAATAAAATACCTTATTTTTATTAAGGTATTTGTTTCTGTTATCTCTAATAACAGAAAAGATTCTCCCATACTGGATTTTTATACAATATTGCATGCATTTAAGTAACTAGAAAGTTTTGTCTCTTCAATAAAGGGAAATTTCTAAAAATTGCTCAGTATTGTATGGCAAAATAATTGAATTTCATGTTTTTTCTTTTTCAATTAGATAGGTGATGTAGATACATAGCCAAAAAGAATAACCAACATTCTGATGCATTGAAAATAACATAGAATTTTGTTCATTTTCTGATTTGTGAGCACCTATTCCCCTTTCTGAACTTTAACTATGATTGAAAGATTCATAGACTTATTGAATATTCATGCATATAATTTGAGAGCTTTCTTCCCTAGAGTTCAAGTTGAAATACATTGTTGATGTGTGTCCACTGTGACATAATGTGATGCTCTTTTGCAGTTATTTTTAATTAGAGATAAAATATTAATTCATTGACTTTGTGTGTAGAATATATACCAGAGAGGTATAAAATGACAGAATTTTAATTAATTTATTTTAAAGAGAAGTCACTTTAACTTGAAGGGCAGAAAAGGTTAGCCCTCTGTGTGATCTAGAGAAAGGAATTCAAAATGACTACAACTTACAGAGAAAACTGAAATCCCTTTATGGTTTGTTTCCTCTTAGTAATCCAAAATCAACAAAGGGCTTATTTTCCCCAAGACTTGAAAAATGAGAAGCTGAACTTGTGACTCTCCTTTGGATCACAGACTTCTGCTATCAGAGATATGACTCTGACGTGAGTTTCAGGGAAAGGAATCTAAAGTTCCTAAAGAAATGATCTCGGTGGTTGGACCAGGTCAAGCAATTTCAGGTTCCCTTCTAAACAGGGGTCTAATTCTTGGAATTTAAAGAATTTGTCAAGGCTTCTCTTTTGAGGCCATTAATGACTCACATTAAGAGTCACATCCACCTCAATGGCATTTTAGACATGTGATTATTTAGAACCCCTCTTGTCACCATTGTGGTCCTCTCAAACCATCAAGCAGCATCAAGAAGGTCTACAAATTTAGACCATGTGTACACTATGAAGACTCTCTGTATCCATGAATTTGACAGCAAAAATTGATTCATATATTCTGGTTCTTGAAAGTTTTTTAGCCTCTTCAATTTGGTTCTATCGACTAAAATGGCAGGGAGTAAGGGACATAGATGCTAAATCACTTCTCCCTAGAGAAACCAACAACCCAACCTACTCCAAACTCTACGCTTATATTTTAACCTTTCTTGATTGACAGTCTCAAGATTTTCCACCCTGTGGTCAAAATGGCTCATTGTCAAGTTCTGACTATCTCAGAGACGACTTGGATGTTTACCTAAGTCGCTTGTGCTTTATGAATCCTGAATCTTAAAAAGCGAGGGAGCATTCAATTGAGTTCAACTGCAGTTCAGTTTGACAGCGGGACCATTTGAGCCAGGTACTGTGCCAAGCACTGGGGCTGCCCAGATGAATGACACATAGTTGCTGTCCTCAAGGACCAGTCTGTGAGGGAGACAGACAACTGAAATGGGCAATTATCATTCAAAGAAGGAAGTTCAATGATGGTGATGTGTGGAAAGAAAGACTCCTATCCTAGCACGGTTTGGAGAAAAATGGGTCAGAAATGCCCAGAAAGTGTTCCAGCATCGTTGGAATTTGCCCTGCTTAATACGTGGAAGTCGTCTGATCCATTGGCCATCTGATGCCATATGAAAGGATCATAATAGAAATCTGATGTACGGCTGGTGATTGCCCTGTACAAAAGCACAGCACCCTGCTCCATAGGTAAATGTGGAAACAGAATATTACACTAGTTCACTAAAGACAAACTCAGCCCAACCTCTCCACTGATCAAGCTCTTAAATGATACTATATGTATTATACCTGGAGATCCCCATACAATTCTGAGTGGGAATTTTATGGGGATCTCTGATAGATTACATCAAGCTGATTTTTATCCTGTTTGGTCATCATTTCCACTTCTCTCCTGATTAACTGCTGAAATTCTTTCTCCTTTTAGAAAATCAAGCCAATGCAGAGTTATATACACTATGAGCTTTTGACTGAATCTGCATGAGAAGGAAACCATAATTGCCATTTCATACATCAATGAATAGATAAAATACACCTCCTTTGGTTCTTAGGAATAAGTGCTAAGTGCTTTGCATACTTTATCTCAATTGCAATAACTCTACTTGGTAATTACCATTATGCCCATTTTACAAGGAAAAAAAATTTAGTCTCAGAAAGGTAAGGACCTTGGCCGAAGTCATCAGTGAGTATAAGTCATACCAGCAGTATTTTGTCCCTCTATCTGTTAACCACTGTGCTCTGCTGATTACACAAAATAGCCATAGAAAGGCACTAAAAAAACTACTGTGTTGCTATGTGCTTCCCAGAGCTCTTCTTAGCTTTATAATTTTTAAGGATTTAAATAATAATACAATGACGTGTCTAAATATAAAAGAAATTGAAATACCTATATGAACATGATATGACCTGACAATATGCCTCTGATATTCAGAACTTCACAAAAAGGTGCTAGGAAGCAACTGTCAGTCAGTTTTTTCCTCAGTGTGGAACAATAGTGAAAAATAAAATTAGAATCTCCAGTCTTGGCACATTTTTCCAGTGAAAGGGCAAGATCTCTCTGCAAGGTCTTCTTTGTGAGTTCAGACTAGAGTCCCACAGGACAGCATGAATGACAACTCATTCATGTATTCAGCAGATACTTATTAAGTACCTAGTGGTCATGGGGATTGTACCAGTGAACAGATCATTCCTGCCCTCATGAGCTCATAGTTCACTAGAAAAGACAGATATGAACATGCATATGGACAACGGTATTTTAATGACAAAGTACATACAACAATTGCTGGGCTAGGCTTCCCTGGAAAAGTGACATAAAAGCTGAGATCTTGATAATGAGTAGGAGCAAGCTAGATGAAGATGGCAATGGTGTAGGAAAAGGGTAGAAACTGTATTGAAAAAACTGGATATTTGAAGCCTCAAAGAGGGGAAAAGTCATGATGTAACTATGGTCTGAAATAGTCTGGTATGGCTGGAACTAGCACGTCCCACTAAGAAAAGAGACTGGAAAGATAATCATAATCATCACAATTATAATATGTAGGAACCAGGTGAATAGCTAATATTCATCTGGCACCTGCCTATTTTACAATTTACTATCTTGTATAATATTCTTAACAAGCCTAAGAGGGAGATATAATTATCATCTTAATTTTTCACATGAAATAACCTGGTCAGGGTCACATCATGGTTGTAAGTGGCAGAGCTTTCGACCCAAGAGTTTTGATTCCAGAGCTCACTCCCTTCACCAGCAACCTCTGCTGGCTTCAGATTATGGTGGTCCTTTGCAGGACATAATAAGAATTTTAGTGTTACCCTATAGATCAGGATCCTCAAAGTGTGTTCCCCACTCCGGACCCACTAGATTAGAAACTCTGGTGCAGGGGCTAGTTTCCAAAGCCTTCTTGTGATTCTCATGCTCGACAAAGTTTGAGAAACTCTGATGTAGGCAATGAGAAATCCTGTAACATTTTAAAGCAGAGAAGTAACTTAATTAGATGATGGTTCCTAAAAATTGATAACTCTTATTCACATACCCAAAGGGGAAAATCACAGGGTTAAATCTGCCCTTCAGAACAAAGACCTAAATTTTCTCATTTCTCCTCTGCACCTACAAATTTGCAAACCTACTGCCCTTTAGTTATAGAGAATGAGGTTAAAAATAAATGCCACTGAAAGTGGCAGGACTAATGAGTAATGCAGGCTTCCATTAGGGAGGCTTAACCTGACTACTGAATGGAAAGAGAAAAAAATACCCTTCGTAATCTGACTGCAAGAAAAATGCCACTAATTGGACGGTTGTGACTTAGATAAATTTTAATCTATTAGACTTGCTTAGTTTTATGGGCCAAAAGAGTGCACATGTAACAGTTATTGAAATGTCTCATTCTCTTTGAAGTATATTTTTCACTAGAAATAGCTATAATAATAACTATATATACACATATATGTACTTCAAAATATATTATGTGTATCAGAGTTCCAGAAAATTTTCACTCTTTTAGAAAAGAACCAAATCATAATATGAATAAAAACCTAATAATCCTGCCTTATCTAATGTCAACTAAAGGAGGATCACCATAGAATAGTAATCTTCAATTTGCAATCACTTTGTTTCTTTTCAACTAAATTACACCCATTTTGCGAACTTGGAGTAAAGGCTTCTTCCCCTACCAGTTGTTACTAATAGCCTTTAGTCTGACTTTTAAAGATTATATTTAGATTACTATGATTTATATACTGAAACTTCAATCAGCCTAGAAACCAGAAATTGTGAAAACCTTTTTTAGAAAACATCTATTTAAGAGTTGATTAAAAATCAACAACAGGAAAGTGATTAATAATGTACATTTTATTGAGGAATATATTTTAAAAGCTGACATAGCAAATGACTAATTTTCCATTTAACTTGACCTTGAAATAAGGATAGGAAAAAAAAAAAAGGACTTCATCTAATGCCTGTCCCCACCTTCAATAAGTGTGTGAGTAAAGAAAGAGACTTTCAATTGAGTCATATAGCCAGGGTTCAACATCTTGTTATTTATTTTTAATTCAACAGAGAAAATGTAGGCTTTTAAAAAATATTTACAATTTTACGTTACTATATTACCATTTTTTTTAATTTAATTAGTCAAATGTCTCTTTAAGCCAGCCTAACAATTGGACAAAAAGAATTTTAATTCTCATTAACTGATAAATACAGTAAGGAAAAGAGAAGTGACCACTCAGGGCCAGTTTCTTTCTTCCTGAAACACTCCCTTCCTCCTCTTCTCCTGCCCCTTGCCTTGCTTACTCCTACTAGTTCTTCATGATCCAACCCTAACATCACTTTCCTGATGTCCTTTCCAGACTGCCAAACCCCGTTGCTCCCTTCCCACCAAACCAGGACAGATTCCTTTAAGCTCCCAGAGTTCTCTGTCTGGATTTGCTGCATTTACAACAATTGGAATTAAAATGGTAAAAATTAGTAGAATTAGTAATTACGTTTGAATCTCTTCTGAGAGCATAATTTCCATTAGGACCTGAAACATTTCTGACTTATTCCCCGTTATATCTTCAGCAAGCAGTACTGTGTTTTGCATGGTAGGGCTGTCAATAGATATTAGTAGGGGGAGGGAGGCAGGGAAGGAAGAAGGAAGGAAGGATCTTGAAAGGGAAGAGCTCCAACAGCAAAAAGAAAAGCACAGATCGGTGTTGTAAACTAAATTTTCATATGACTAAATTCCTCTGCATTTGGTTACATGAACTCAAAACACTCTGGCTTAACCAATATCTCCATGATTAGGTGAATTATTATATGTTTATAATAATAAGTGAATGGAGACAAAATTATTCCCTTTAATAGAAAGAGACTTCAATATATTTTGGAAATTAACATGTGAATAAGGATATTTCTGAGGGAGGAGGTACACTGCATAACCTACTTAGAACAGCTGGAGAAAAACCACTTGGCTGTGGGGGAAATAGCACAGTTGATCCACACCATTGAGGACTGAGCATTTCCAAGTAGAGGCCTCCCTGACCTGGCAGCGACTCCTCAGGGAGGTATGCCTAAGATGAAGTGAAATGAGGATCACAGGAACATGCCTATGTAAACAGTCCGGTTAACCTGCCTGTTGCTGCGTAGGTGTGCCAGGAGTGCACACTGCTTTCTATAGTTTCACAGCCAAAACAATCAGCTCCCATAAGTTCCTGCCAAATGCATCATCCTTTCACTCAGAATTATTAGACATCAAATGTCACTGAATATCTATTCAGCCGCATTCACTAAACATTTATTGAGGGCCTTCTACGTGCCAGATGGTGTTCTAGATGTTTAGGATACCTCAGGAACAAAGTAAAAGCAATAGAAGTGAAGCACTGTTCTTAGTACTATGTTAAGTACTAAATATAATAAGTACTAAATGACAATAAGTACTAAAATGTATAAAATGTGATCTCTGCTCTCAAGGAGTTTACAATCTTGGGGAGGAGGTGAGGGCCGATAAACATAAACATGAGGACCTACCCCATGAGGTAGCACACAGTGAGTATCAGAACGCCTGATGTGGTGACTAGAACCTTTAGATGTTGAATACATGGGTTTGTGTCAGAGAAGAGACAACTTTGAACTTGGGCGTCATGGAAATCTTCACTAAGGAGTTAAATCTTGAGTGAGACCTCAGAGTCAAGTTTAGAAAAGCACAGGAAGGGGACTTAGGGAAGAAAGGGAAGGATAGAGATTCTCTGGAAAATCTCATGTACAAGAACTTTTCTTGAAAATCATGTATTGTCTACATTTATCAGTTGAGCACCTGCTGTGTACTAGATATTATAATAAGCTGTGCAGAGTGTACAAAGAGAAATTTCACCTTCAAAAGTTTATAAACTAGTAAGGAAGTTGTAAAAATGTATGTTAGTCACTAAAATACAAAGTAGAAAGCTCTGAGTCATAAATAAGAGAGTCACTGATAAATTTCTACAGCAGTTTAGAGGACAGAGACATTTACGGTTGGTTATCAGAGAAGGCTTTGTGGAAGAATAATTAGCATTCAACATTCAACTGGGCCCTGCAAGATATGAACATGTGAAAAGGAGAAAATGACTCAAAGGCAGAATCAGGACAGGGGCTAGTGGGAGAGAGTAGAAAGGGGGGAGTCATTTCAAAGATTATTGCAGTAATTGAGAAAAGTAAGGGATGAGAACTCAGACATTTATTGATTGATTGGCTTTAAAATTATAATTGGACACACACAGTTCCTTGTTCCTCTACTATCTCTCTTTTTTTTTGAGACAGGGTCTTGCTCTGTCTCCCAGGTTAGAGTGCAATGGCATCAGCCTAGCTCACAGCAACCTCAAACTCCTGGGCTCAACCTATTCCCCCGCCTCACCCTCTCGAGTAGCTGGGACTACCAGGTGTGCAACACCACGCCTGCCTAATTACCGTCTCTTATAAATGATTTTATTATAATGTTCGAGTCACCAAATCATAATATATTATTCAACATTTAGCATTTGCATCCTATTAGTTTCTTACTTTAATTTTTAAATCTTTAGATATATTTGAGTCCATATTCCTTTGTCAGATTTGATTACTGTTGTCATTACTGCTTAATAGTACTTTTCTTGTTATTATATAATCTGATTTTGGACAAGCATTTCCTTAAATAGTGGTTCATGCTCATTTTAATCTATTTTCACCTTGTTTGTTAATTCCCTGCATCTGCTGTCTCACTGGATGCAAGCAGACTTACCATGTTACATATATATATTTCTAGTGATATATTTTTATAGCTGTACTGTATGTGGTGAATTATTTATGTTAAACAGTCAAAATAAAACAACACTAAAGTATAAAACTCTGTAGAGTTGTATTCTAGCCATCTCATGTTCTACCTTTGACAGTGGCTCTAAAGAATTGTGTGAAGTCCTGATTCTCCTCTGTTAGGTCAACTTCAAAAGGTTAAGGATATTCTCAAAATAGTACAGTTGTCCACAATAAACTTTCTCTACAAAAGGGTCTGAGTGTGTGCTCCATGAATAGCGGTGTGAGAGTGACCTTGGCCACGTGTGAAATCAATAAGGGTTTTTTTCTTGGCAGTACACTAAAACTTTTGCTATCTCGGAATAATATGTCCTCCTCTGTATATGTCCACAGTGGCAGGACATCTGACACCCAGAGCCAAAGGAGGAGGGATTGAGCCGAGGTTTGAGAGGGAGAAGAGCTTGCTGCCTGGGTGCCCTCTGCCTCCTCTTAGGGCCCCCACTATCTACAACAGTCCTAGAAAAGGCAAGGCAAGGAGGAAAGTACAGGATTCCCACTCCTTCTGTCCATCTGTTCTTTACTTTAAAAATAAGTATTCATCACCTGCTTTATGCTGGGGACACAGTATGATTTAAACTTATGCCATGAACTATATATGGTTTATAATCTAGTGATAGTGATTGATAAACACGATAAACATGATAAACATTTATTTTTTTTATTTTTTAGTGACAGGGTCTTGCTCTGTTGCCCAGACCAGAGTGCAATGGTGCATTTTTTTTTTTTTTTGTATTTTTTTGTAGAGATGGGATCTGAGTTATTATGTCGTTGCAATTGTGGTGAGGGCTACAGGGTAAAAGTGCAAAGTGCTGTAAGGGGTACTGCTGGGGGACTGTGCTGAGGCAGCATCCCATTCCCTAGAACAGAAGAAAATAGAGCCAATTTTGTTTAAAACATAACAATGACTCTCAGAATAAATGATAAAATTCTTTTTTTTCAGGGCAGATGTGAGACAGATAGTATCACAACAATGGCAAGAAGTTTAGAAAACTGTTAGCTATCTGATAAACTATGCACAAAATTTTGTTATTAGAAAGAGACAATGAATCACTGGAATTTCCCCCTACAATCTTTTAACAATCCCCCTCAAAAAGGAGGAAATCTCATCTGAAATCTTACGCACCTGTGTGGCTAGTCAATTATTCACAAATCATCATGGATCTGATGCATATTTTTTTTACCTAATTCCGTTAGACAGTTAATTTGTAATGCTAAACAAAATATGCATGAGAACCTTAAATATAGTATTGCAGATATTTTCTGAACATCCACTTATTCGCTTACTGTAGGGTATTTAGAAAAATCAGATGTGCACACACATCATCTTAGCACATGCCCATCTGTCATCTAGAATTGCCATTAAATATATTGCTTAAATAGTGTGGTTAAGAATAGACCCTGGCAATGAGAGAAGCTAGGAATAGATCATACAAATGAACACAGAGCTACACAAAGATGACTACCAGACCAGCCACAAAAATTATAATAATGACAGGAGCAAGTCTCGATTATTTGTCTGCTCCATTTCTAAGGGTTCTTGAGGTAAATTTTATAATATAGATTATTTCTCAATTAATGAGAAAAGGAAGAGTTAGTATTTAGTAAATGTAGATCAGTGGAAAACGTAATCCTAAAAAACAAAACCCATATTTTTCTTTAAAAAGTCTTTTTTTAGAGCAGTTTTAGGTTTATAGCAAAATCAAGAGGACGGTATAGAGATTTCTCATATACTCCCTGTCCCCACACGTGCGTAGCCTCCCCTATTACTCACACACCCACCAGAGTGGTACGTTTGTTACAATTGATGAAACTACATTGACACATAATAATTGCCAAAAGGCCATACTTTATGTTACGGTTCACTATTAGTGTTGTACATTCAATGTACTTAGACAAATGTATAAGAAGAAGAATGGCATGTATCCATCAATATAGTATGATATGGAGTCTCGTCGTGGCCCTATAAATCCTCTGTGCCCTCCTCTTCATTCTCCCACCCCCAACTCTTAGCAATTACTGATCTCTGTAGCACTCATCTCCATAGTTTTGCCTTTTTCAGAATGTCACATAGTTGGAGTCATACTCTCATGATAGCATGCATGATTTGCTTCTTTCAGTTAATAATAATCATATAAGTTTCTTCCATGTCTTTTCATGGTTTAATAACGCATATCTTTTTAGTGCTGAATCATATTTTACAACTAGATGTATCACAGTTTATCCATTCACTTACTAAAGGACACCTTGGCAATTATGAATAAAGCTGCTATAAATATCTATGTGCATATTTTTGTGCAAACATTAATTTTCAACTCCTAGAGTGATACCGAGATCCTTTGGTAAGAATATGTTCAGTTTTATAAGAAACCACCAAACTTTCTTCTAAAGTAGCTGTACTGTTTTGCATTCCCACCAGCAATGAATGGGAGTTCCTGTTGCTCCACATCCTCACCAGCAATGTTGTTGCCAGTGTTCGGGATTTTGGCCATTCTAATAGGTGTGTAGTGGTATCTCATTTTAACAAAACCCAGATTTTATGAGCTGCTCTCATGCACTGGTTGAAAGTGAAGGCTACTTTTGCTCTTTTCACAATATGTTAGTAAAAGTTTTTCTATTACATTTGCTGAAAAAGTGCAAATCTAGATATATTATTTTTGCTAGCTGTTACCAGCCTTTTATGTGTGATCCTCCAGCCAGAGATCAGAGATTCTTGCTCCCCATGAGGGTATTCTGAATTCCAAGCACCTCTGGCTGATATGCCTTTCTTATACTACAGTGGGCTTGTGAGGGAGTCCCTAGCTTAGTTAGAAAGGAGACTCTTTTTATCTCAATTAGGGTCTCTAGGATGAAGAGCACAGAGGGAGCAGGTGGTTGTGGAAGTTCTCTGTTATTGCTACACCTGCCATTGTGATCAGAGAGAGTGAAAAATAGAGCAAGAAACCCTTTCTCAAAAGCATCCCTAATCTCCATGTTGCTGCAGACAGAAATAAATGTGCTTCCGGCTTTGCACTGTAGGAGAGATAAATCAAAGAAGCAAATAATGCATCCTTCCAGAAAAAGAAAAAGATTCCTGTTTTATAACATTCTATTTTCACACCAAATCACACGAATATATAACACACATGTAGTGCTTTTCAGACTAGAGGATTTTCACTACTACGTATTATCTCAATTGTATTCTAAGGGGGCTAGGGTGGTCCCGTACCCACCTTATGCTTGGGCAGTAAACAAGATTCCAAGTTGTGAGAGTAGGAATCCCCACATTCTTTATAGAGTAAAAGGCTTCTTATCTGATAAGATTGGGACCCACAGTTACTTACTTAATCAAGCAAATAGGTTGAAAACTGGAATAATGAAAAAGATGCACACATATCTTAACATATAAATTTAACTTAAGATATATATCCACTCATTTACCAAACTTCAAATGTTGGGCCAAGGCCATTTCTTTGGTATGGGGACACTGGCTAGAGATCTGAGTTGACCTTCTGCACAAATAAGTCCATAATGTATTCTCAATAAGTTCCGGTTATTTTATTTATTTTATATATGTAAAATATTAATAAGAACTTAAAGACATGAATGAAGCAATTCAAGGCAGAATACATCTAGATTTTTCTGATTTTTCTGAGTCTTTTCTTTTTTCTCACCTGTGCTTTATTCGAAAGCAATTTTCAAAACTTTCCAAAATATTAAATTTAGTTTTCATAAGAATCATAGCTTCCTTTTAACAATTATATGTCATTTGTTTATTTAACATTTAATTAGGTTTTATAATCACAAAATAAGAAACAAGTAGCTTAAACAACTTTGAGAATAAACACAACTGATTTACATTAAGAATAAAACTCTGTAAGTGGCACCAGAAGTGTGTGTTTATCCTTAAGAATAGGCTGTTCCCACAAGCATCTGGGTGCCAGGGGGCAGAGGGACTGGACAGGGTTGGCAAGTCCATGAACTGGTCAAGTGCGGGTCTATTAAGAGAACTGCCATGGTAATTGTATTTCAGGTGCCTTCCTAACTAAGAGTTACTGTGATATAGTAATGAGAGCCAAATGTGTTAAAAAATCGTTCGATATTTTCATGTTGAGTATATTGCCTTAAAACAGAATATTTCAGGACTATTAGGCCTGCTCTGCATGACCTGATACCACTGTTCATACAAAGACAATTAGTGACTGCTGGCTGAAAAGTAGTACCACATAGATGACTAAATTCAACTTCTTCAAATGTAAATATCATTTCCCCAGGGGAATTCCCTATCCCTGCAGACTAGATTAGCAACTTTAGCCATACACTCCGCCATATCCTTTACCTCTTTTCAACCTGTAGCACTCTTGTTCAATATCTACCTCTTCACCCCTGCCCTGATCTCCAAATCGTGAGCTTTGTGAAGGACCCTGTTTCTCTCAGTCACTATCGCATCCCCAGCACTTACGGTGCTGGGCAGAGTGGCCACTCAGCATTTTGGAAATGGGCAAACAAAGAAGGAATGTTAACATGCAATTTTCCTTATGAGAGGACATGTTATCTGCTATTCCTCATGCAGCTGCCTCTCAGATCCATTTTTAAGAATAGGGTTTGATAGAGAAGAGGATAAGGATATTTATTTGGGGAGAACAGGAGGAGGTGAGCTCAAAAGGAAACACGAATGGCTCGCTACTCAATTTGCTCTAGAACTTGACTTAAAAGATTACTACCTGTGTTGAGCTAGGGTGTAAAACAAATTCCATTCAGTGCTCATTTATGGTCTGCAGATCATTGATGGCTACTTATTTTTATCAGCAGAAGTTCTTACTATAAAGAATGGTTAAACACCAACCGAGTCAGGGGATTGAGAGAATCTGCGGCAAGTATCCCAGGAGAGGTTGAGGGTGGAGGGGAAGATCAGCCAGCATCTCTAGGATGATTAATTGCAGGTTAGTTCATTGCATGGGCCTCTCACATGCAGAGGCTCTCAGTTGTGGCTATTAGCATGACATGTAAGGATAACACATGAGAAAAACTACTTTCAATGACTCCTCTATTCATGAAGGCATCCCATAAACATCCGATAAGCCCCTACTGAGTGCTGTACAGCAGAGATAAAAAAAAAAAAATAAGTGAAAAATCCCCATCTTCAAGAAGTTTTTAGTCTGGTTGGTGACTGTGTAACAAATAACTCCCACATCTCAGTGATATACAACAATATATACTTATCACTCATGTTGTCTGTGAAGTTCAGCTTATCTATGCTGGGTTCACGTGTGTGTCTAAATGTCATCTGGGATAACTATTCCAAGCCAGTCATGGCTGGGTCAATTTAGGTCACCTTCATGTGTCACCCTCATCCTGGGACCAGCAGGCCAGGCTGGGCCTGCAACTTTATGGCAGTAGCTGAAGTCTGAGGGAACAGATCCAGTCTCAGAAGTGCTTCCTCAAGTCTCTGTGTCACATTTACTGATATCCCATCAGTCACATGCCTGAACTCAGGCTCAAAGACAAGGAAAATGCCTCATGTTTTTACAGGAAGACTACAAAATCACATAGCGAAGGGTGTGGGCATGAGGAGGGGAAGAAGAATGTGGGCCATCAATGCAATCTGCTATACTAATATAAGCAAAGAAACAACTTTCAGTTGTTTATAGCACAACTCTAATGACTTATTTTAAAACATCACTGGCAGGTCAATGTGTCTCCTTAAGCTTTCCTAGTTGGTCAAATTTAAGATCTATTTAGCACACGGAAGATAAAGAACTCTCATAAAGCCCTTCAATCTAAAGTTTGCTCAACGTTAGAAAAACACCAAGGAGTAAGAGTTTTAATAGCATTAGATGATGGCTGTGGAAGAAAAGTGCCTTAATGCTACTTTAAAACTACTAGGTATGAGAATACCACAAGGAGGATGATCTGAATCGTGTTTCCATTCTTATTAAGATGCTTTGTGTAATTAGTAGTGTTTCTATTAGATAAATAGTAATTTGGAATTCATCCACATTAAATGCCCAAATGAAAAAGGAACATTAGTGGTGAGTAGAATGTTAAAAGAGTCAAACTTCTCTAGGGCAGATATATCTGTGCAAGTTGGCACAATTTAAATAAAATTGATAGAATCCATGTGGAGTGAAGGCAGAATAAATAGGAAGTTGGCAGGAGAAACCCCAAAAAACTTCTAGACAGAAAAGTAATTCACTTCTATTTTTCTTAGAACTCAAAAAAATCAAACTAAATTCTGTATATATCATTGTGAAATTTGCACTGACATCTTAAAAAATAAAACTGCAAATATATCTAAAATAAGTCATTATGTATTTTTAAAAACTTTTTTTTAGAGATGAGGTCTCACTGTGTTGCCCAGGCAGGTCCTCAACTCTTGACCTCAAGCAATCCTCCTGCCTCAGGCTCCCAAGTAGCTGGGACTACAGATGCAAGTCACCAAGCCTGGCTTCATTATAAAATTTTTGTGACTTAGTATCTTATAGTAGTGGTCCCCAACCTTTTTGGTATCAGGGACTGCTTTCATGGAAGACAATTCTTCCACAGACTGGGGAGGGAGATAATGGTTTCAGGATGATTCAAGTGTATTACATTTATTGTGCATCAAACCTCTCGGCTTATGATAATCTGTATTTGCAGCTGCTCCCCAGCACTAGCATCACCACCTCAGCTCCACCTCAGATAATCGGGCATTAGATTCTCATAAGGAGCACACAACCTCACATGCACAGTTTACAGTAGGGTTTTGCTCCTGTGAGAATCTAATGCCTCAGCTGATCTGACAGGAGGTGGAGCTTATGCGGTGATGTGAGCAATCGGGATTGGTTGTAAATACAGATGAAGCTTCACTAGTGCCTCCCAGCCACTCACCTCCTGCTGTGCAGCCTGGTTCCTAACAGGCCACAGACTGGTACCAGTCTGCAGCCTGGGGGTTGGGGACCACAATCTTATATCTCTGATAAATGCTACAAAGTAGAAGGAGAAACTTCTTTATGTTACATTATAGCCCTAGGACTATAGTTGCTGCTTTCTACAGGAGGTTGTGAAAACATTTCCAATATCATTCACCATGAGTATTAAAGAGAAGGGACTAGGCCACATTACCTGGATCTAACTTCTTACTATGCCAGGTTCAGTGTCTACCAGTCATAGAACAATAATTTGGCATCACCTATCCACAACCACACTGCATCTGAGTAATGATGACTAGTTTCTATTATCTAAAATTAGTTACTTATAAAGTCTAGGAAGAAGTCAAAATGGCAGTCTCAGCCTGTGCCTAACATAAAAGAAAATAATCATGGGCTTAGGATAATAAAAATAAATGTGGATATTAAAAACTTATCAGCTCCTACAAATCAAAGAAGATTCTGGTATAGTACAAAGAGCTATGGTCTGGGAACACATTCTTATGCAAAAAAAAAAAAAAAAAAATGAAGCTCTAGAATTATCTCATACCTTATGCAAATCCCTAAAACTATAAAATTTCTAGGAGAAAACATAGGAAAATATCTTCATGACCTTAGTGAAAGGTGGCCATGCTAATAACCTATCTAACAGAGGAAAATAAAGTATCAAAGAGAAAGTAAGAAAAATAAACTCATAGCACATAATTGCCCCTTTGAAGAGGAAACTCACAACACAACTACCCGCTTTGTTTAGTTTAATTAAAACACCTATGGCCTAACTAGTTATCTCTAAGAGTTTCACTTGCTCAGCCTTGAAGAGCCCTAAGTGGGCAGTAGGGGTGTGAACCCTCAGCCTCAGTTTCTCCCTGGACCAGATTCCAAGGCACTCAGATAAGTCAGCCTCACAGAAAAAAGAGGGAAAATAAATAACACCTATAACAACTTCATTGCTGCTTCTGTTTTCGGCCTGCTAAAGCAGAGGGGAAAAAACAACAACAACAACATTTTTACCCTCTAAAACTCCAAACAGCTTTCCTCAGTGACCCGGCATACTTCATTTGTGTGCCAGGGCCACTCATTCCCATTCTCTCTCTTTCTTACTTTCTCAAAAAAATAAGTAAACATTTACTTCTGTAAATCCTAAACACTGTGTGAGAAATCTTTCTCACCTGTGTACGAATTTCACACTCTTTTGCTTAGGTTAATCAAAGATTTTTTAGATAGGACAAAACAACAACAAAAAGCATGAACCATAAACAAATTGATAAATTGAACTTCACAAATATTAAAAACTACTCTTTGATACTGTGAGGAAAAAAGACAAGTCACAGACCATTAGCAAAGCACCTACCTCTCAAAGAAATTGATCTAGAATATATAAAGAATTATTAAAAGTCAATGAAAAGAAGACAATACTTCTTTAAAAAGTTTACAAAATATTTGAACAGATGCTTCACAAAGAAGAAATGAAGATGCCAAAATATGTACATGAAAAATTTCTCAACATCATTAGTTACTAGTTAAAAGCAAAGTGAGGTAGTACTACTTCTACTATTAATATATTAGCTAGCATTTAGAAAACTGAAAATGCCAAGTGTTGACAAAGACATAGAGCAACTTGAATACTCATATATTGCTGGTGGGAATACAAAATGGTACAGCAACCATGGCAAAGAGTTTAGTTTCTCGTAGAACTCAATATACACCCACCATATGACCTAGCATCCTAGTTCTAGGTATTTACTCAGAAGAAAATATTTGTCCATACAAAGATCTGTATGAGAATGTTTACAGCACCTTTTTAAAAATTAATAGCCAAAAACTAGAAACAACTCAAATGTCAATTAGTTGGTGAAGAAATAAATGGATTATGGTATATACAGAAAACACATCATTCAGCAATAACAAAGAACAAACTACTGCTGCATACACCAACCTAGATAAATCTCAGAACAATAATTTGTCATTATGCTTAATGACAAGCTAGTCACAAAAGACTACATACTTTAAGATTCCATTTATATGAGATTCCTGAAAAAGCAATACTACAGGAACAGAGAACAGATCAGACATTACCACTGGCTGGGATGAGATGAGAGAAGTGATTACCAAGGGGTATGAGAGAACTTTCTGGAGTGATGAAAATGTTCTATATCTCAATTATGGTGGTGGTTACACAACTGTTTACATTAATAAAAATTCATCAAACTGTTAAGACTGAACACGCAAATTTTACTGTATGTAAATTATATCTTAGTATACCTGACCTTAAAAAAAAAGGAAGAAGCAGTGATAGTTTAGACCAGGGTCATAAGAGAAGAAATGCAAAGAAGTGAAGCACTGGATGGATTCAGAGTATGTTTTGAAGGAGCATTGACAGTACTTTCTAGAAATAGAGTGGGGGCAAGAGAGGAATTAAGAATGATTGCCATGTTTTTGGATTAAGTGATATTAAGATAATTTTTGTGAAGAATTTAATATTGTTCATGACAGTATGGACTCATTAATGCTGGCTATCAGCTATCATCATTTTTAGTTAGCCAAGATTAAAATGTGTTAAGTAAAGAGGGCCTGGTATGAACAGTACCAAAGTTTTATCTACAAAGAGTATTAGGGTTGTTTAGTATAGCTGATTTTATGTCTTGACATTAGTACAGTTTTTGCTTCCTTTTAAACAAAACTTTGTAGAAGAACATATAAAATGTCTACTATTAATTAATTACTCCAATGAATATTCACTGAGGGCCAGACGCCATGCTTGTTGAGGATATAACCTAATGGCAAACAAGATACCATCTTTATTCTCCACAACCTTGTAACATAGAGAGATGTATGAATGAACATGCAATGACAATAGAAGGAACATCTACTCCCACAGTAACTGGCCCCAACCAGAGACTTAAGGAGTCAAGAAAGTTTTTATGATGGCAATCCCAAGTAAACTGAAGACCTGGTAGATAATTATGAGTAATTGGAAAGGCATTGGTAGTGGGTTGTTGGAAGAAGGGAGGGAAGAACATTCTAAGCAAGGCAGAGTTTGTTTGAAAGCCCAGAAATAAAGGGTGCCCGGGTGCATCCCCAGTATTACTACCCCTGAAGATGGAGGATGGTGGAGCAGAGAGTTGCAGGGGTGAGGCTGGAGTAGTACATGGAGTCCAGGTCAAGGTGGGTTTGGTAAACATTGTAAGCATTTTGGATTTTATCCTGAGGTTAAGGAGAAGCCACCGAAGGGCTTTAAACTAGGAATGATCCATTCTAATTTGTGCTTCAGGAAAATTACTTTGGCTTCAGGATGGAGGATTGAAAGAGGTGGGAACTAAACTGATGGAAGGACAAATCGAAGCAGTGTCCTCTTAAAAAATTGGGAATGGCGAAAAGTGAAAGGTTTCCACAAACTCTCATAAAAGTATTAAATTCAGGGACTGATTGGGCATCAAGGCTGAAAGATTGGTAAGAATCAAGAATAGTGCTCACATTTCTGATGGTGATAGGTCACCATCAGAATTGGTGATGACAGTATTATTAGAGGAAGGAAATATTGGAGAGGGAGCATATTGGAAAGGAAGATGATATACATTTCTTTCTCATACTATAAAAATGCTAGACAAATAATATATCTAGCCTTTTTTGTTAAGAAAATGCTGTTTATAGCCTGATGTATAGTTTTAAAAGAACTTTGAAGTTCTTATTTTACAAATTATTTCCTTCCTAAGTCTATTAGAATATTTTTGTAATTGGCAATGGATAAAGGATATTGCAAGCAAAAACTATTAATTGCAAAATGGTAGTTAGTGGTTCACTTTCTTCCTCTTCATTTTTACACATGAAAGAAATCAGCCACATATTTGAGTTTTAGTTGGAACCAAATTGTATCTTTTTGTAAATTACCCTCTCATTTATCCAATTTTACTCATGACCTTGTTTTCTTTGTACCTAGCTTTGCAAATATTGTAATTTTCTGTTTATGTTTGTGTCAATTGTTTACTGTTATCTAGTACCATGTCCTTCTATCTTGAGATCAGAGATTATGTTTAGTTATTTCAGAGTATCCAAGTACCTTGGAAAATCCTACAAATTATTTGAGTATTTATTCAATATTTGCTAAATGATTGAAGAGAGTCCTTATTCTGAACTTCCTCATCTAATGTTTGACCTCAAAAATCATTTCAGTTTCTTTATACTTTTTGTCAAATCCCTTAGCACCAAGCTACATTATTAGACGGGATGATGAAGTCTTATACTAAAAATCAATCTTTATTTCATCTTTTTAACTTATTGCCTTATTTTTCTTTCTATCCGTTTAAACTGAGTCCTTTAAAAAAATAAAATTTTATGAGAAAAGACAATTTATCCTTCAAACAATCTAGTCATCCAGATGTTAAAAAACTTAAGCTGTAGCTGTATAGCGTGTGAGTGAATGGGTGCCTTTTTTGAGTGGTAAGGCCACAATGTGTTTTCCCAGTTGCAAAAGCACCATGAAACACATAAACGGTGAAAACCAAAATGTATGACTTTCTTCAGCCATTATAGATCAGTTGCAAAGAGTTAATGTGCTCAAGTGAAGCCACAATATGACATTATCAGAATTGGATAAGAATGTTGTAATTGGCATTTGAATTGTGTTTTGATATTGACTATAAATGTGAATTGTGGTATAGTTCAAACAGATTAATTTCAGATTCATTGTACTTGCATACTTGCATGATACTTGAAAGATTTTTTAAAAGAATTTTACTATCTGATTAAGAAAATAATGCTTAGTGATTTGAATTCTAGTATTTAGTTTATTAACATGCATGTTATTTTAAAAAAATAAACATAACTTCCATCCCAAATGAAAGATATAAAAAGCAAAAGTAAGGACACTGAAACTAATTATTCACTTTGAGCCACTTCTAAATCTAACACTGGGAATGGTTGCAGTAGTAGTAAGAGCATCAGTGTTATCTGAGCAAGGCTTACCTGGCAGAAAGGCAAAGTGATAGACTCATGGAAGAATTCATTATGGTATTTAGAAAAAAAAAGAAAGTACATTTTAGAACTTCTACCCTATCAGTATTTGTTTTAGAGGGATAAGATACTCTAGGAATTGAAAACTTATGGGCAAAATTGTTGTAAAATGTCAATGAACACCCTGCTTGTTTAGACACATCTCTTTTCAATATCATACAGTTTTCTCTTATAACTCATATGCCTCTGAATGGGGAAATAGCAAGCATCATTTGACTACATTATAGCAATTATGAACATGGTCAACTGGTATGTGCACTGCTC
>RJWJ010022846.1:0-26000 GCA_004363605.1 Indri indri | reverse complement strand
GAACTTTTTCATCTTCCCTGACAGAAACTCTGCACCCATTAAACCAGTGGTCCCCAACCTTTGACACCAGGGGCTGGTTTCATGGAAGACAATTTTTCCATGGACGGGGGGTGCATGCATTGGGGACCGCAGCATTAAACAATAACTCCCGATTTCCCCTCCCCAGCCCCTGGCAACCCGCATTCTACTTTCTGCCTCTATGAACTTGATGACTCTGAGTACCATGCAGGTGGAGTCATACAGCATCTGTCCTTTCGCGTCTGGCTTATTCCACTCTGCGTAGTTTCTTCAAGTCCATGTTATAGCAGGAGTCAGGGTTTCCTTCTCAACTTACCTAGTTGATATATGGCTTTCAGAACTTTGCTTGAGTTTGGTAATTGACATCTTTCAAGGGATTTGTAAAATTCACTTAAATTGTTTAAATTATTGGCAAAAAGCTGTTCACAACATTTACTTATGTCTTTTCAATGTCTGTGGGATCTGTGGCGACATTCCTCTTTCACTCCTGAGAACAGTAATTTGAGAGTTCTGTTACTTTCCTGCTCGGTCTAGCAAGAGGCTCATCAGTTTTACTTGTCTGTCCAAAGAACCAGCTTCCGGTTTCGCTGGTTTTCGCCACTGTTTGTCCATTTCTGATTTTACTGATTTGTGCTATTTATTATGTCCTCTTGCATTCACTTTGGCTTTAATTTGTTGTCATTCTAATTTATTAGGACAGGAGTTCAGACAATTGATTTTAGACCTTTTTTCTTTTCCGATACAAGCATTTCAAGCTATGCATTTCCCTCTAAACATTGCGTTAGCACAAATCACCGCAAATGTTGATGTTGCACTTTCATTCTCATTCACTTCAAAGTATTTTCTAACTTCGCTTGTGCTTTCTTCTTTGAACCATGGATTATTATTCAATTTCTAAATATTATAGGATGTTACAGATAGCTTTCTGTTACTGATTTTTAATTTAATTCTGTAAGGTCAGTGAAAATACATATCATAATTTCAGTGTTTTAAATTAATTGAAACTTGTTTTATGGTCCAGCGTATAGTCCTGAGATCTCAGAGAATGTTCATGAACACTTAAAGATAATGTGTATTTTGTAATTGTTGAATGGGAGTGTTGTAGAAATGTCAGTTTGGCTAAGCTGGTCAATAGTGTTATTCAAATCTTGCAAATCTTTACTACTTTTCTGTCTGCTTGTTTTAGCAATGACTGGAAGAGGAGTGTTGAACTCTCCAGGCGTAGTCATAGATTTATCTATGTCTACTTTCAGTTCTATCCATTTTGCATTGTGTATTTGGAGGTTCTGTTAGTAGGTGTGTACATCTTTACGACTGATATGTCTTCAAGATGAATCGACCCTTTTATCCTTAGAAATATTCCTCTTTTTCCTTGGTGGCATTCTTTACCCTAAAATACATTTTGTCTGTTTTAGTATAGCCATTCCAGCCTTCTCGTGCTTGGTGTTGCATGATATATCTTTTTCTTCTTTTTTTTTTATTGCAGCATATTATGGGGGTACAGATGTTTAGGTTATGTATGTTGCCCTTGCCCCCCTCCCCCCCAAGTCCGAGCTTCAAGCATGTCCATCCCCCAGATGGTGCGCATCGCACTTTGTGTATGCATATACCCGTCCCCTTCTCCCCCTTCCCCCCTCCCCCCGCCTGACATCCAATAGATGTTATTCTTATATGTGCACTTACGTGTTGTTCAGTTAATACCAATTTGATGGTGAGTACATGTGGTGCTTGTTTTTCCATTCTTGGGATACTTCACTTAGTAGAATGCGTTCCAGCTCTATCCAGGAGTATACAAGAGGTGCTATATCACCATTGTTTCTTAAAGCTCAATAGTACTCCATGGTATACATATACGACAGTTTATTAATCCACTCATGTATTGATGGACACCTGTGTTGTTTCCACATCTTTGCAATTGTGAATTGTGCTACTATAAACATTCGAGTGCAGGTGTCTTTTTTATAGAGTGTCTTTTGTTCTTTTGGGTAGATGCCCAGTAATGGGATTGCTGGATCAAATGGTAGATCTACTTGTATCTCTTTAAGGTATCTCCATATGGCTTTCCACAGAGGTTGCACTAGTTTGCAGTCCCACCAGCAGTGTATGAGTGTTCCTATCTCTCCGCATCCACGCCAACATTTATTGTTTTGGGACTTTTTGATAAAGGCCAGTCTCACTGGAGATAAGTGGTATCTCATTGTGGTTTTGATTTACATTTCCCTGATGATCAGAGATGTCGAGCATTTTTTTACATGTTTTTTGGCCTCTTTTTCTATCATTCTCCTTTTAACCTACCTGGGCTTTTATATTTAAGGTAGGTTTCTTACAGATAGCACATAGTTGGGTCTTGTTATTTTATATAGGCTGATACTTTCTACCTTTAGAAGGCCATTTAATGCAATTATGACTTGGTCGAGTGAAATCTACCATATTTCTGTTTTCTGTTTGCCCCGTCTGTGGTTTGTTCTCGTCTGCTCCTTTCCTGCCTCGCTTTGGACTAAGTGTGTTCTGGCACTCTGTCGTGTCCCCACTATTGTCTCCTCAGCTCCCTTTCTCTGTCTCTCTGTGGTTGTCCTAGGTGTGTAAATATCACCTTTCACTCACAGCAATCTATCTTCAAATAACACCCCTCTTCATCTCTGTCTCCTTTTAATATTTTCTCTTTATCACTGTTCTCAGCAATTTGATTATGATCTGCCTTGGTGTACTGTCTTTGTGTTAATTCTATTTGGGATTCTTTGAATTTTTTGGCTGTGTGGGTTCCTTGAATATATTTGTATATTTGTAATAGGTGTTTTAAAGTTGTTGTCTGCTAATTATATCAGTGTGTTATTTCTGGCCTACTTATAGGTCATATTTTTCTGCTTTTTGGCATGTCTAGTGATTTTTCTATTGGATACTATGAGTTTTACATTGTTGAGCACTAGATTTTGTTTTATTGCTTAAGGGGTGTTTTACTTCATTCTGGCAGATGATGAAGTTACTTGCAGATCAGTTTGATCCTTTCCAGGCTTGCTTTAAGGCTTTTGTAAGGGTGGGTCTACAGCCGACTTTTGCTCCAGAGCTAGTTTAGCCCCACTACTAAGGAGCGACCCTTCTGGGGCCTCTGCTAAAGGTCTTGTATCTGAGGTTCGTCAGCTCCGGCCAGTGGGAACTTGACTAATTCTTGGCCCTGTGTAAGTTCTGAGAATTGCCCAGCCTATAGTTACCCACTAATTCTCATTTCCCCAGACGTAGTTTCTGCCCAGTCTGTGGAGTTTCACCGTACGTGTGCACAGACTGGTATTCATTCAAAGAATTGAGGGACCCCATGCAGAGTTTGCATAGGAGCTCTTTCTATGCATAGCTCCTCTCGGGTACTCTGTCCTACGAATTCCAGTCTCCCTTGGCCTACCTAGACGCTGGTCTCTGTCCAACTTGGCAAGGCAGCGGGATTGTATTCGGGTCTCTGCTGTGAGTGCCGTTGTCCTGGAATGACCTCCGGGTAGAAAGCTGGGTGCCCCTAGTTGTGGGTCTCAGTCTTTTTCCTTCTCCTGAGGTTCACAAGCCTGCACTGCCTATTCAGTGTCTGAAAACAGACGTTTCATACGTTTTGCCCAGTTTTCTCATTGTTTATGGCAGGAGGGCAAGTCCCTAGCAGTGTGCCATCAGTGTAGGCATCGAAGTTCAGCCCGCTGGGCTGTCACAGGACTCCCACTTCTGGGACAGTGGCCGTGGAGGACCTGGCCGTGGGGACACCCGGTCAGAGCCTGTGCCAAGGCTGCTCTGCCTCAGTGGTAGGGGCTCTTTAGTTGAAGGGCTGACACTTACACTCCAGACGACTCAGGGGCATTTGAGAGGGGCCTGGGAAGTGGGCATTTGCTGTCATGGTTTCCTCTTGGTGGGAGCAGGGTAGTGACAGAACTTGGGTTAAAATGACAGTGTTTGGGGTGGGGTTGCGGTCTCTGGAGTATGGCTCAAGATGCAAAGTCGGCCACTTCCGGGGTTTCCTTTCAGCTGAAAAATCCATCCTAGACCCCTGGGAGCTAAACTCAGAGAAGCTGGCAGCACCCTGGTGGATTTATAGTAGAGAAATCCCCTCCCAGCCTCCTAGTGCCCACGGGACAAAGCAGCGTCCCGAAGCGCAGGGCTCTGGCCCCGCCCTGCAGCCCACCCACTCCACGCAGGCCGCCGGCCTGAGCAGACGGTGGGGCCCCCTCTCCTCTGTCCCCACAGCAAGTTGCCTGGCTTCAAATCCTGTACCCACCCCTCACCCTGTGTGTGACCTCGGGCAAGTTTTAAGTCTCAGTTTCTTCAGCCGTTTGTAAGATGGGCATAAAAATAGCAGCCGCACCTGTGGGCGCGTGCAGGCTGCGGCTGTGCACCTGGCACTCACTGAGCGCCTGCCACGTGCCAGCGCCACTCTCAGCCCTTCCCACGTAGAGCAGGTTTACTCGTCACAGCAAACCTACCAGCCAGGAGCTCTTCTCAGCTCCATCTGGTAAGATGAGACACTGGGGGGCAGAGGAGGTGAGTAACTCATCCGGGGTCCTAGAGTCAGCAAGCGAGCAGTGGGGATGCCGAGCCTGGGTCCAAATTGAAGCCACCTGCCCCACAGCCCAAGTGTGGCCACTTGGCAACACGGCCTGGAGGGCGGTTGGCTAATGCTACTACCATTGTTATCATCCAGCTCTTGGTGAAGTAAGTCGACCCTTCCTCCGGGAAGTCTTCCTTGCCCTCTGAGGCTGGGTTGGTGCTAACGACACCGCATCTGCGCTGCGTGTCTCCGCTGGGTCCTCTGGGCTTCTCTTCCCGCTCGGGCTTCAGAGCCGCGTGCGCCTTCCTCTGTCTTGCTACTTCAGAAGGTGGGCCGGGGTGGGGTCCTGAACGTGGGCCCTGCAGTGGGCAGCCCCTGCACCACTCTCCACTTGCATGTGCCTGGGAAAGTCGCTTTGCCCCCGTGCCCCCTTTCCGCCCCTCCACGCGCTGACTTTCCTCGAACAGGCGGCGGAGCGTGACGCGAGACTGTGCGTGAAGTGCTCCCATCCGCCGGCCTCGGCTGGTGGTGATTATTTGGGGCATGTCTCGGAAGAGTCCTTTGCAGCTTCTCACGGTGCACGAGCTTATGCTGATTTTTCCTTTGTGGGGGGGATGTTTAGAAGTTCCTGATGTCAACAAAGTACAACAAGGACTCCAAAATGTACTGCGCACTCCAGACGGTGTTTGGCGAGAGGTAAGGAGGCGAGGTGGGAGGCCACGGTGGGAGGCCAGGGGAGCCCTGCTGTGAGCCAGGGCCCACGGGGTCCAGAGTGGGGGTGTAGCATCAAGGCCTGGGCCCCGACTGTCAGGCACACAATAGGCACCCCATAAATGGTGGCCCCACACTTGTCATTGGCACTTTTCTCCTCCCCCTCCCCCTCCAGATGGCAGGTGGGGATGCGGGGTCACGTAGGTTAGGTAACATGATTATCCTGTTATTTTAGTTTTACTGCAATAAAACTGACATAACATTCACCACATTGCTCCTGTAAAGAGTGCAGCACGGTGGCATTCAGTACATTCATAGCGTAGCACAACCACCACCACGATCGGCTCCAGAGCCGTTTCACCATCCCCAAAGCGAGACCATCCCCGCCAGCCGTCGCTCCCCTCCGCCCAACCCACTTTCTCGCATGGAGTGTTTGTCTCCTGCAGACTGTTCGGCCAGGGCTTGGTGTCCGAATGCAACTACGAGCGTTGGCACAAACAGCGCAGAGTCATGGATCTGGCCTTCAGCCGAAGGTGAGTGTGGCCAGAGGTGGGCGGCCTGGGTCCTGCCAGCCTCTGAGGGTCGCTATGCAGCCCCCTCACTGACCTCCCTGCCTCCTGTCTCCCTCCTCAATGCACCACCTCACAGGCCTGGGAGGATGTTGCTAAAACTCAGATCTGACCATGCCTCTCCCCTGTTCTGCAGCCTTCAATGGCTTCCCAGCATCCGAGTGATGAAGGTCAGCCCTGCTCACCCTGATCCGCCCCTGAAGCCCTCCAGCCTTTGCATCCCCTTGTCCATACCTGTCTGGAAACCACTGTGCCCTTTCTGGTATCTCTGCCTCTGCACCTGCCCTTCCCTCTGCCGCAGTGTGCTCTCCCTGGGGAATTCCTGTCCCTCCTTGGATACCTAGCTCAGATGTCACCTTCTGAGGCTAAGTTCGTGTCTGCATCACGGCTCCTGTCACACCCAGTGCAAGGCTTCCATTCACGCCCAGCTTCCTCCCCAGACCACAGGTCCCTGAAGGCAGAAGATACACCCTGTCCCTGACTCCTGAGCCAGCGCCAGGCGCCCCACAGCCCTCTGGGAGTGCCCACAGAGTCGATGAATGCGTTAGTGGGTCAATGAACTGGAATAGTCTCGGTCTTACTGGAAAGTTACCAGAAGTGAGAGTGGGAAGGAGTAACCTGGACAGAGGCATTTATTTAATGTTAATAAATAGTTATTGTGCCAAGAGCCAGGGTTAGGAAGGGCAGCCCTGCGACGTGCTCCCTGCCCCCAGGAAGCTTCGAGGTTATCGATGGACATAGATTCCAACCAGATGATGGCCCACGTGGTCACGACATAATCACGTCGTGGTCTTGACGAACACGCTTTAGCACATAGGACCTTGTGTTTGAACAGCACTTCACAGTTTATTAAGTGCTTTCACCGACATTTTTATTTTTCTAAAATTTTTAATTCTGGCAAGATACACATAACAAAAGTTACCCTCTTAACCATTTTTAGGTGTGCAGTTCAGGGGTATTAAGTTCCTTTACATTATTACACAACTATCACCAGACATTTTTATTTTTTAATCTCACAATGAGGCATCATCTTAGAGATGACTGTTTTATCGTAAATGCTAAGTTTACAAGGTTATTTGAAAGAAGCTTTGGAAGATGCCTGTAAGAGTTTCTGAAAGGATTCTTGAGCCTGTGAACCCTAATTCACTAATGAAGAGAAAACAGGAACCATTGGTGGGTTTCATCTCCAGTCATCATCCAGACGTCATATCATTATGCGCTATTTTGTTTTCTTTCAGACAGGGTCTCGCTCTGTCACCCAGGCTAGAGTGCAGTGGCGTCATCATAGCTCACTGCAGCCTTGAACTTCTGGGCTCAAGAGATCCTTCTGCCTCAGCCTCCCAAGTAGCTGGGACTGGCTAATTTTTCTATTTTTTTTTTAATTTTTTTTATTTATTTATTTATTTTTTGAGACAGAGTCTCACTCTCTTGCCCGGGGCGAGTGCCGTGGCGTCAGCCTAGCTCACAGCAACCTCAAACTCCTGGGCTTCAGCGATCCTACTGTCTCAGCCTCCCGAGTAGCTGGGACTATAGGCATGCGCCACCATGCCCGGCTAAGTTTTTCTATATATATACTTTTAGCTGTCCAATTAATTTCTTTCTATTTTTGGTAGAGACGGGGTCTCGTTCTTGCTCAGGCTGGTCTCGAACTCCTGAGCTCAGAACTATCCGCCCGCCTCGGCCTCCCAGAGTGCTAGGATTACAGGCGTGAGCCACCGCGCCTGGCCTAATTTTTCTATTTTTTTGTAGCTACAGGGTCTCGCTCTTACTCAGGCTGGTCTCAAACTTCTGACCTCAAGCAATCCTCCCACCTTGGCTTCCCAAAGCGCTGGGATTACAGGTGTGAGCCACTGTGCCCGGCCCATTATGTAATTTTCATAAAATTGCGAGAGTAAATTGCCAGTTTCCACTTTTCTAGATTTTACTTATGGGAGGACCTTGGTCCCAGTCCTTTCCTTAAAAGACAAGGGGTTGGGATCTTACTGTACATCTTACACCCCAGCCCAGCATTTTGTATCTACAATAGCTGTAAGAGATTCGGTATTGACATGATAACCAGCCACATGCTATTCAAATAGTCAACTTGAATGGGATTTTTAAAAACAAAAAGACAACTTCAAATAATCTTGCAAATAAATATACACTTGCAAACCATGTAAATGTTATGAAGAACAAGTTGTTCTGTGAGGGCAAATACTGGGCCTACCTGGGGCTCAACAGACATCGTTCTGAAGAGGCATCTGGTGTCCCTCTGCAGAGGGGAAGAGTTCAGGTGGTAACAGTTGTGGGGCGTGGAGGGTGGAGGGAGGAGAGCTCCAGGCAGAGGGGATGTGAACGCAGCAGCCCTGAGGTGGGCAGCAACGTCATACTTTGGAGGTGCTAAGACGCCGTTGTAACAGGAAGGAATCGTAGCAGGTGGAAGTCAGCACGGGGCAGACTGTCTCCAAGCCCAGGTGAAGGTTTTCACCTCCCTCCTAGGAGCAACAACGTACTGACCAGATCAGAGTGGTGGCCCTCAGGCTCACGCTGCCAGGGCCTGCACAACAGCCAGATGGGCAATGAAAAGCTGATTTTCTTTCCTAATTAAAAACTTACTCTTGGCCGGGCGCGGTGGCTCATGCCTGTAATCCTAGCACTCTGGGAGGCCGAGGTGGGCAGATCGTTTGAGCTCAGGAGTTCGAGACCAGCCTGAGCAAGAGCGAGACCCCATCTCTACTAAAAAAAAATAGAAAGAAATTATCTGGACAACTAAAAAAATATATAGAAAAAATTAGCCGGGCATGGTGGCACATGCCTGTAGTCCCAGCTACTCGGGAGGCTGAGGCAGAAGGATTGCTTGAGCCCAGGAGTTTGAGGTTGCTGTGAGCTAGGATGACGCCACGGCACTCTAGTCCGGGCAAAAGAGTGAGACTCTGTCTCAAAAAAAAAATTTACTCTTTTTGCTTCTCTTCTCCCATTTTCTCTTTTAAAAGGCTTTTTATTGGGAAATAATTCAAATTTTCAAATTTATTCAAGAATAAGAATGGGACAAAGAATACCCATGTACCCTTTACTCAGATTAATATTTTAAAATCATATTAAAAATGTCTTTAAATTATAAAAGCAATGCTGTCTCTTAGTAGAATTCAGAAATTTGTCATATGCAAAGTGGTAGTCTCTTCTCTTCCAGGTCTCTCGGGGTTGCTGTTCTTGTGAGTTTGGTGTGCATCCTTCCATGTTTCTTTCTAGCTCTATGCCTGGGAGATGAGCTGTCCCAGGGCAGGGAGCCCTGTGGGTTGGGAGCTCTGGGCTACAGATGGCATCTAAGGACTCATTGCAACATAGAGTTGGTTACTATGATTGTTCAAGGACAGGAAGTGAAATGGGAAAACACAATGCCGCAGATGGTCACCTGGGCAGGGCAGGTGAGGAGAGTGGACAGTGTGAGCAGAAGGATAAGAGGGGAAGGAACCGAGGTAGCCCCATCGCACACTCTAGGAGGCCCCAGAGCTTCTACACTGCCATGTCCCTTTGGTGTCAGAGTCGAGAGGCCACAGTGGCAGACCCATGGAACTGTTAAGACAAGGGCAAAGGGACAGCCTCCATCCTGAGTGGAGGGGAATGGCGGACCCAGTTACTGCAATCTGGGCCTTGAGGGGAGGCCAGAAAGGCTGGGGAGGGTGCGGCCACCTGCCTTCGCTCTGCACAATATCCTCCCTGCAGAGAGGGAGGGCACATGGCAGCCCACTGGCCTGGGCTGGTCTTGGTGGCTGTTGATGCCTGTGCTGTTTCTCCAGCTCCTTGGTTAGCTTGATGGAAACATTCAACGAGAAGGCTGAGCAGCTGGTGGAGATTCTAGAAGCCAAGGCGGATGGGCAGACCCCGGTGTCCATGCAGGACATGCTGACCTGCACCACCATAGACATCCTGGCCAAGGTGATGGCGATGGCTGGGCGCTGGGTCCAAGAGGGCCACATGGGGCAGAGGGTCCTCTCCTTTTCCTCTTCCCTTCCCCCTCCCCTCCCTCCCCGCCTCCCCTCCCTCCTGCTCCTCCAGTGTATCAGTAGCCCCTCCTCTGTGCTTCACATGTCTTTCATATATTTTGTCTCCTTGGATATTCAAAGCAACCTAGTGTGAGATCAAGGTCACTAACTCATTCTCTAGAAATGGACACTGAGATGTGTAGGGCCTGGCATAACTGGTCCATGGCAGAAGCAGGATTCGATCTTAGGTCTGCCTGACTCTCAGCCCCAAAGCCTGCCTTCCCTCTGCACCTCCCCTGGGGTATGGCTTGGCTCTCAATCCAGCAGCCTCAGCAGTGGCCCAGATAACCCCAAACCCCATGTGAAGGTAGGTCAGGCAGCCCCATGTAAAAGCGGGCACAGTGGATGGAGTCATCATTATCATTGTTATTGCAACAATTCACTGTGAAGCCAGATGTAGAATGAACACCTAAAGAAAGTTGCATTTTAGGGAAATGCATCTTGTCAAGGCAGGAAGCCAAGGTTTATTGAGTAGGTACCAAGAGCTACTTAATCCTCACAGCATCCCGTGGGATTTGAATTATCGCGGATTGTTGTGAGGAGTTGATGTAACGCACGTAAACCCTTAGCCCAGGGCCTGGGTCTCCAGCTGAATGTGCCAGGTCTGCCCTGGGTCTGCCGTCCTCCTACCCCAGTGATGACCTGGCCCTTCTCTCTCCCCCAGGCAGCTTTCGGAATGGAGACTAGCATGCTGCTGGGTGCCCAGAAGCCTCTGTCTCAGGCAGTGAAGCTGATGTTGGAGGGTATCACCGCATCCCGCAACACTCTGGCAAAGGTACTGCCCTGGCACCCCCTTGGGCAACCAGCCCCATAGCTGTGTAGTCCTCCTTTGCTGAAGCACCTCCTTCAGTGATGTTGTTCAGAATGGGTTTTGAGTTCTGATATGTCTGAAATGACTTCTGAATCAGGATTTGTATGCATCGCCTAAAGTAGAGGCTCAAAATCAAAGTGACATAAAGTACATTAGGAAATAATCTTTCTCTCATGTAAAAAGATCCCCAAAGCAGGCGATCTGGAATGGCTATGATGGCTCCACAATGTCAGCTTATTCCTGGACCCTTATGTCTTTCTCTCCACTGTCCTGAGCCCATCATCTCACTGTCACAGGATGGCTACTGCAAGAGGTACACCCTGCCCACTGCCACTGATGCCCACGTGCACTGTCCAGGGGCCTGGGGATTAATCTGCCATGCCCTCCACCATGGGGACCCACATATACCATTGAGGGGCCTAAGGAGATGCCTGCCCTACCCACTGGCACCAGTGCCTCTGTGCTCCGTATGGGTGCCTGGGGACCCACCTGCCTTGCCTGTCACTGCTGGAGCCTGTACACACCCTTGGGGGACCTGAAGTTGACCCACCCCTGCCCAACACCACTGTTACCTTCACATACTATTGGAGGGCCAGAGGACAGGCATACCCCACCTGTCACTGGTGCTCACAGGTGTCATCTGGGGACCTGGGGATCAACCTTCCTTGGCTGCTGGCACCCATGCACACCACTGGGGGGCCTGGAGATTGATCTGCCATGTTTACTGCTGCTGGTGCATGTGCGCACCGTCCAGGGCCTAAGAAAAAGCCCACTCTTCTCACTGCCACCACCTCCTGTGCCCAAGCATGCCATCTAAATGTCTGGGGAATGACCCACCCTGCCCATTGCAGCTGACAGCTGTGTACAATATTGGGGGGCCCTGAGAACAGGCTCTCCTTGCCCACTGCGGCCAGTGTCTGTGCATGCTATGTGAGAGCCTGAAGACAGGCCCACTCTGCCCACTGCTGCCACCACTCATGCCTGAGGACTGGCCCGCCTGGTGTCCCCATCTCCAGCAAATTCTGACCACTGCGTTCACTAATAGCTGCAGTTTAGGCCACTGAAGAACACAGAGAGACCACTGACACTGATTACAGCCGAAGAAATCATATGAAGACTACACTTCTGCCCCCACCCAGAATCAAAGCCAAAGCTCCTTACCTACTCAATAATATACATACATCTATAGAAAAAACTCTTTCCCTATGAAAGTCAATCTGGAAAATGGGAAGAAGCGACTGTCACACTAGATGAGCAGATATCAACATAAGGATACAAGAAACATGACAAAGCAAGGAAATATGATACCTCTCAAAGAACACAATAACTCTCTGGTAATAGATCCCAAAAAAAGGAAATTTATGAAATACCTGGAAAAGTGATATAATGATATTAAAGAATCTCAGTGAGATAAGAGAGAACATGGATGAACCATATAAAAATTGAGGAAAACAATTCATGATCTGAATGAGAAATTCAACAAAGAGATGGATATCATAAAAAAGAAAGAAACAGAAACCCTGAAACTGAAGAATTCTATGAAAAAAATAAAAAATACAATTGAGAGTTTCAACACTAGACTAGAAGAAAGGATTTCTGAACTTGAAGGCAGGTCTTTTGAAATAACCCAATCAGACAAAAAAAAGGAACAAAGAATCAAGAAAACCTATGTGACATATAGGATACCATAAAGTGACCAAATATTCAAATTCTCAGTATTTCACAAGGAAAAGAGATAGGCAAAGGCATAGCAAACCTATTTAATGAAATAATAGCTGAAAAACTTCCCAAGTCTTACAAGAGATATAGACATCCACATACAGGACACTCAAAGATCCCCAAATAGTTTTAACCCAAAAAAGTCTTCTCCAGGCATATTATAGTCAAACTGTCAAAAGTCAAAGACAAAGAGAGAATCTAAAAACAGGGGGGAAAAAACCCACATCAAATCACAGGTAAGGGAATCTTCATCAAAGTAAGAGTGTATTTCTCAGCAGAAATGTTATAGGCCAGGAGAGAATGGTATGATATATTCAATGTGCTGAAAGAAAAATAAAATAACTGGTAGACAAGAATACTATACCCAGCAAAGCTATCCTTCAAGCAAAAACTGAGGGAATTCATCACCACTAGACTGGCCCCCCAAGAAATTCTTAAGGGAGTACTATATCTAGAAGTGAAAGGATGATATCAACCATCATGAAAACATACAAAAGTATAAAATTCATTAATAGAGCAGATACAGAAATGACAAAGAGAAAAGACTCAAACATTACCATTACAGAAAACCACCCAACTGCAATAATAAACAGTAAGAGAAGAAAGGAACAAAGATACACAAAAACAACCAGAAAAGGCCGGGGGCGGTGGCTCACGCCTATAATCCTAGCACTCTGGGAGGCTGAGGTGGGTGGATCGCTCAAGGTCAGGAGTTCAAGACCAGCCTGAACAAGAGCGAGACCCCATCTCTACTAAAAAATAGAAAGAAATGATCTGGACAACTAAAAATATACATATATAGAAAAAATTAGCCAGACATGGTGGCGCATGCCTGTAGTCCCAGCTACTCGGGAGGCTGAGGCAGGAGGATCGCTTGAGCCCAGGAGTTTGAGGTTGCTGTGAGCTAGGCTGACGCCACGGCACTCTAGCCCGGGCAACAGAGCCAGACTCTGTCTCAAAAAAAACAAAACAAAGCAAAACAAACAAACAAAAAAACCAACCAGAAAACAATAAACAAAATGACTGGAATAAGTCCTTACCTATCAATAATAACCTTGAATGTAAACAGAATGTATTTCCCCACATAAAAGATATAAACTGGCTGAATGGATTTAAAAAGTGACCCAACTATATGCAGCCTACAAGAAACTCACTTCACCTGTAAAGACACATATAGACTGAAAGTGAAGGGATGGAAAAAATATTCCATGCAAACAGAAAGCAGAGGCAAGCAGGAGTAGCTATTACTACATCGGATAAAACAGACTCTAAGTGAAAAACTGTAAAAAGAGACAAAGATGGTCATTACGTAATAATAAAGGGAGGAATTCAGCAAGAAGGTAAAATAATTCTAAAGATATATGCACCCAATCCTGGAGCATCCAGATATATAGGGCAAATCTTATTGGATCTAAAGAAGGAGTCGACTTCAGTACAATAATAGGGACTTCAACAGCCCTCTGTCAGCATTAGATAGATCATCTGGACAGAAAATCAACAAAAAAACATTGGATTTAAACTGCACTTTGAACCAAATGGACTAATAGACATTTGTAGAACATTTCATCCAACAGCTGAAGAATATATATTCTTCTCATCAGCACATAGAACATTTTCCAGGATAGAACATATGTTAGGCCACAAACAAGTCTCAACAAGTTTTTAAAAAATTGGAATCATATCAAGTGTTTTCTCAGACCACAGTGGAATAAAATTAGAAATCAATAGCAAGAGAACTTTGGAAACTGTATAAATACATGGAAATTAAACAACATGTTCCTGAACAACCATTGTGTCAATGAAGAAATCAAGAAGGAAATTAAAAAATTTCTTGAAACAAATGAAAATGGTGTTACCAGCCAGGTCCAGGTCTATTCTGCCTGTGTGCAATAAGTCAATCACTGTGACATGGGTTTTGCAAAAGAGAAAAGATTTATCAGCCAGGCGTGGTGGCGCGCACCTGTAGTTTCAGCTACTGAGGAGGCTGAGGCAAGAGGATCGGTTGAGCCCAGGAGTTTGAGGTTGCAGTGAGCTAGGCTGATGCCACTGCACTGTAGTCTGGGCAACAGAGCAAGACCCTGTCTCAAAAACAAACAAACAAAAAACCAAACTAAACAAACAAAAATATTAGATCTTATGGCTGAAAAGTGAGGAGGTAGGAGAACAGCTCTCAAATTCACTTCCCCAAAGATAAAAGTTCGGGATATTTATGGGTTGGAGAAGTAGGGTGGTCTGAGGCATGGGGAAAGGTGATTGGCAGTGGGGAAAATTGAAGTAACAGGTTTATTCTATGCAAGCGTAGTCAGGGTTCATGTCATTTCATAGGGCATATGTACAGAAAATGGTGGCATAAACATGATCTGAGGGTGCAGTTTTTGGCCCTTTGACATGAAAAGACCATCTCTTGGGCACTTGTGCAGGCCCAGTTGAAGGGTTGGTGGTTTCAACCAGTTTGAGGTAGACGGGAGCTGGCCCAAGTTCCTAAAAAACAACTGAAGCAATCATTACCATGGTGACTTATGAATGTTTTCTATAAAGTAGCCAGTAACAGTTAAGTTTCAGCATTCGGCAGTGTGGCCTTCAGCTATGGCAGGCTTCAGCTTCAGAGAAAAAGGAAAAAAAATAAAACAATTGACAAAAAGCAAGCAGGACAGCCAGACCTGATCAAATTAACCCCTTGATTTCAATGGAAAAACGACATACCGAAACCTGTGGGATACAAAGCAGTGCTAAGAAGAAAGTTTATAGCAATAAATGCCTACATCAAAAGAGTAAGTGATTTCAAATGAACAACCTAGCAATGCACCTCAAAGAACCAGAAAGGCAAGAACAAACCAAACCCCAAATTAATAGAAGGAAAGAAATGATAAAGATCAGAGCAGAACTAAATGAAATAGAGACTAAAAGAAAGTAGAAAGGATCAATGAAATGAAAAGTTGGTTTTTTGAAAAGATAAAATTGTTAAACTGCTAGACTAACCAAGAAAAAGAGAAAACCTAAATTTGAAAAATCGGAAATGGAAAAGGAGACATTACGACTGCTACCACCAAAATACAAAGGATCTTTAGAGATAGATCGATTATGAACAACTACATGCTAATAACTTGGAAAACTTAGAGGAAATAGATAAATTCCTGGACACATACGACCTACCAAGATTGAACTAGGAAGAAATAGAAACTTAAACAGATCAATAATGAGTAATGAGATCAAAACAGTAATAAAATGTCTCCTGACAAAGAAAAGCCCAGGACTGGATGGCTTTGCTGCTGAATTCCATCAAACTTATAAAGAAGAACACCAGTTCTTTTCAACTCTTCCAAAAAATTAAAGAGGAAGGAATTCTTCCTAACCCATTCTACAAGGCCAGCATTACCTGGTACCAAAATAAGACAAAGACACAACAAAAAAGAAAACTACGGGCCAATATTCCTTGTGAAAACTGATGCAAAAATCCTCAACAAAGTACTAGCAAACATAATCCAACAACACGTCAAAAAGATAATTCACCATGATCAAGTGGGATTTATCCCAGGGATGCCAGGATGGTTTAACAAGCACAAGTCAATAAATGTGGTATGTCACTTCAACAGAATGAAGGGCAAAAACCATGTGATCATCTCAATAGATGCAGAAAAAGTATTTGATAAAATTTAACATCCGTTCATGATAAAAACTCTCAATAATTTAGGCATAGAAGGAACATACCTCAACATAATAAAGCCATATATGGCAAACCCACAGCTAACATCACACTGAATGGGGGAAAAGCTGAAAGCCTTTCCTCTAAGAACTGGAGCAAGATAAGTATGCCCACTTTCACCAGTCTTTTTCAACATAGTACTGGGAGTCCTGGCAAGAGCAATCAGGCAAGAGAAAGAAATAAAAGGCATCCAAATTGGAACAGAGGAAGTCAAATTGTCCTCTTTGCAGATGACATAATCTTATGTATAGGAAAACCTAAAAACTCTTAGAACTGATAAACAAATTCAGTAAAGTTGTAAGGTACAAAATCAACATACAACAATCAGTAGCATTTCTGTACAACAATAACTAAGTACCTGAAAACAAAATCAAGAAAGCAATCCTATTTACAATTGCTCTAAAAAAATACCTTGGAATAAATTTTACCAAAGGGTAGCAAGATCTCTACAAGGAAAATTACGAAATACTGACAAAAGAAATTGAAGAGGATACAAATGAATGGAAAGACATCCCATGCTCATGGATCAGAATTAATATTGTTTAAGTGACCATACTACCCAAAGCAATCTGCAGATTCAATGCAATCCCTATCAAGATAGCAGTGACATTCTCCACAGAAATAGAAAAAACAATCCTAAAATTTGTATGAAACCACGAAAGAGCCTAAATAGCTGAAGCAATCCCGAACAAAAAGAAGAAACCTAGAGGCAGCACACTACCTGACTTCTAAATATACTACAAATGTATAGCATAGTATTGTTTTGGATTTTTTGCTGAGACAGAGTCTCGCTCTGTTGCCTGGGCTAGAGTGCCGTGGCGTCAGCCTAGCTCACAGCAACCTCAGACTCCTGGGCTCATGCAATCCTTCTGCCTCAGCCTCCTGAGTAGCTGGGACTATAGGCATGCGCCACCATGCCCGGCTAATTTTTTTCTGTATATTTTTAGTTGTCTGGCTAATTTCTTCCTAGTTTCCTTTTTTTTTAGCAGAGACGGTGTCTCGCTCTTGCTTAGGCTGGTCTTGAACTCCTGGACCTTGAGCGATCCTCCCGCCTCGGCCTACCAGAGTGCTAAGATTATAGGCGTGAGCCACCGCGCCCAGCCTATAGCATAGTATTGGTACAAAAACAGACATATACCAGTGGAACAGAATAAAGAACCCAGAAATACATCCACATATTTACAGCCAACTGATTTTCGTTAAAGGTGCCAAGAACATACACTGCGGAAAGGACAATCTCTCCAGAAAATGGTGCTGGGAAAACTGGATATCCATCTGCAAAAGAGTGGAACTGGACCCCTATCTCTCACCATATACAAAAATCAGCTCAAAATGGATTAAAGACTTGAATGTAAGACCCGAATTTATAAAACTACTAGAAGAAAACATATGGGGCCGGGCACAGTGGCTCACGCCTGTAATCCTAGCACTCTGGGAGGCTGAGGTGGGTGGATCATTTGCGCTCAGGGGTTCGAGGCCAGCCTGAGCAAGAGTGAGACCCCCGTCTCTACTATAAAACTAGAAAGAAATTAGCTGGACAACTAAAAAATATATAGAAAAAATTAGCCGGGCATGGTGGCGCATGCCTGTAGTCCCAGCTACTCGGGAGGCTGAGGCAGCAGGATTGCTTGAGCTCAGGAGTCTGAGGTTGCCGTGAGCTAGGCTGACACCACGGCGCTCTAGCCTGGGCAACAGAGTGAGACTCTGTCTCAAGAAAAAAAAAAGAAAACATATAAGAAATGCTCCAGGATATTGGTCTATCAAAGATTTTAAGGCTAAGACCTCAAAAGCACAAGAAACAAGATCAAAAATAGACAAATGGGACTACATTAAACTAAAAAACTTCTGCACAGTGAAGGAAACAATCAGCAGAGTGAAGAGAAAACCTGTTGAGCAAGAGAAAATATTTGCAAACTCTTCATCTGACAAGAAACTAATATCCAGCATATACAAGGAGCACAAACAACTCAACGGCTAAAAAACCCCAAACATCCTATCAAAAAGTGGGCAAAGGATCCGAATAGACATTTCTCAAAAGACATACAAAGGGACAGCAGGTATGTGAAAAATGCTCAACATCACTGATCATTGGGGAAATGCAAATCAAAACCACAGTGAGATATCATCTCACCCCAGCTAGAATGGCTACTATTAAAAAGACAAAGAGTAACAGACACTGGCAAGGATGCCAAGAAAAGGGACCCCTCCTATACTGTTGGTGGGAATGTATATTGTTATAGCCATCATGGAAAACAATATGGCGGGTTCTCAACAAACTAAAAATAGAACTACCATAAGATCCAGAAATTCCACTACTGGGCATTTACCCAAAGGAAAGGAAATCAATATGCCGAAAGGATACCTGTACCCCCATGTTTACTGTAGCCAAGACATGGCATCAATCTAAGTGTCCATCGGTGGATGCATGGATAAAGAAAATGTATATACACGATGGAATACTATTCGGCCACAGGAAAAAAATGAAATCCTGTCATTTACAGCAACACGGATGGAACCGGAGTCACTGTGCCAAGTGAAATAAGGCAGGCACAGAAAGACAAACATTGCATGCTCTCACTCAGATGTGGGAGCTAAAAAAGTTGATCTCACGGAGGTGGAGAAGAGAATGATGGTTACCAGAGGCCGGGAAGGGCGGCAGGGGGATGAAGAGACGTTGGTTAATGGGTCCGATCGTACAGTTACATAGAAGGAATGAGTCCTAGTGTTTGATACAGTGGGCTGACTACAGTAACTTTTTGTGTATTTCAAAATATCTGGCAGAGAAGATTTGAAATGTTTCCGACACAAAGAAGTGATAAATGTTTGAGGCGATGGGGATCCCATTAATAAATACCCTGATTAGATCATTGCACATCATATTCGTGTATCAAAATATCACACGTACCCCATAAATATGTACAATATTATGTATCAGTTAATACAGATTGATAGATAGATAGATAGATAGATAGATAGATAGATAGATAATAGATAGCTGGCTGCTGCAGGTCCCACTATCCTCTTTGTTCTAGGCATGAGGAAAGGGGACAGGTGGAACTTGAGTTTGTCCCAGGGCCATCCTCCTATTCCTGGGGACTTTAGCCTCTGAACTTGGAGCCCCCAATGTCACCCATGTTTTTTGGCAGCTGATTCCATTCCCTCTGGCAGTGATTTCCTCCTGCGATGCCCCTCCTAACTGGCTCCGTCCTCCAGGGTCCTCTTATCTCCCATGGCTCACTCCATGGCTGTTTGAAGGCGTCTTTCCCATCATGTCTAAGGATTTGGTGCACAAAGGGGACGCCGATGCCTGGGCTCAGCCTGCCAGGTTGATCTAGTCTCCCTGGCTGCTTTATCTTTTCTAGAATTTTCTTACATTCTTCTGACCTCCCAGCTTGCCAGTGCTGCTGTGGGTTTCTAAAGTGATTTCGGTAGTGGGGGAGAGGGAGGGGGAAACGCCCGCGTTCAGCCGACCATCTTGAGCTGAATCTCTTGCTCAGTTTATGCCGGGGAAGAGGAAGCAGCTCCGTGAGATCCGGGAGAGCATCCGCTTTCTGCGCCAGGTTGGCAAGGACTGGGTCCAGCGCCGCCGGGAGGCCCTGAAGAGGGGCGAGGACGTCCCAGCCGACATCCTCACACAGATTCTCAAAGGTGCGAGGGCTCCCTTCCAGGGTTTGGGAGGGCCAGGTGGGCGTGGGATGCTCCCGTCAGGCGACTGAGCACCGTTGACTCCGTCGTCCCTGTCTGGCTTGCCAGGAGAAGGGCAGTTGGTTCTTGCATGAGCCCTGGGGCGAGGGAGCAGAGATGGCTGGGAACTGAGGCTGTCCTTGTCTTTCAGCTGAAGAGGGGGCCCAGGACGACGAGATTCTGCTGGACAACTTCGTCACCTTCTTCATCGCTGGTCTGTAGCTTCAGCGGTGACAAGGGCTCAGGGCTTTGCAGGAGTGTGGGAACCACGGGGCACTCAAATCTCCTTCCTCTGGGAGATGGTCCGGGCCATCTGAGCAGAGTTCTGCAGCAGGACTGGGGGGCTGGGGCGAGGGGCGCAGAAGTCCCCTCTGGGCTGTGCTGGCGGCCTTCGAGCTGGAACGGGGCTGTGAAGCTGGCTCTTCCAGCTCGGGAGAGCCCGGCCATGTGAACGCAGGCCCCCCGCGCACTCAGAATTTGTGGGAAGCCTTCATTAGTCTGGCAGGAAAAGGAGTGCCAAGCGACTCCGTGCGTTTGCTCAGAGTGTTTCTTGAGCATCCGTCAACCCCCAGAAAACTCCTCAGCCTCCAGCGAGCACTCAGATGCTTCCTCCTTGGGGACCCCTGGTGGCCCCGGCCCCCAGCTGGCCCTTCTGCCCACATGTCTTGCAGTGCTAAGCTGCATATTTGTTTGTGGCAATCCAATGAGGTCTGAGTCCCTGCCAGATTGTGTGCTCGGTGAGCGAAGAGTCCAGGTGCTTTGCTCACTGTGTATTCCCAGGGCCGTGCGTAGGTGCCCCTAAAGACTGGGTGACGTCAGTGAACACGCAGATGAAGACCAAGCACTGGGGAGACGGAGGGGAATGAGATGAGGGACAGCTGACAGTCTAATGGTGGAGGTAGACAGACAGGCAGTGGTCTGCAGGCGTGGCGTGGAGAAGGCCCTCCAGGCCAGGTGAGGCCCAAAGGATGGGGAAGGAAGGGGCTTTCAGAGCATGACGCCTGATACGGAGGACAGACACCATGCACTCGACCACACTAGCTGGCACAGGACGTGGAGGCAGACACACCGTCTCCTTCACGTCTCGGCCTTGGGGCTCCGAGGCAGGGCCCGCGGGGGCGGCGGCTCCCTTAGCCCCGCGTGGAGCAGTCGCTCTCCTCTTTTCCCGCAGGTCACGAGACCTCTGCCAACCACTTGGCGTTCACGGTGATGGAGCTGTCCCGCCAGCCAGAGATCGTGGCGAGGTATGGGGGCTGCCCTCAGGGTTGGCAAAGGAGTTCGTCCGACGTTTTGTTCCCGAGGGCCACCTGCCCCCACCTCCCAGGGCTGAGTCCCCTCCAGTGTGCCCTGCTTCCCTTCACCCCAGGGCCTTTGCATGGGCCGTTCCCTCTTCTGGAAGCTCTTCTCCTGGGGAACAAGCCTCCCTCGCCCCACTCCCCCTCTTCCTCCTGTTCTGACTCCTCCTCCTCCTCCTCCAGAAAAGACTTTTCAGATCCCTAAAGTAGCCACCCTGTGTTCTACCCTGACAACCTCCTCCAGCTCTCGAATGTTTGCTTTGAGTCTGTCGGAGCTGTGAGACCAGAAGCCCCAGGAGGGCAGGGCCCTGGCTCCTTTCCTCCTCACAGCGCACCTGGCGCCTGGCTGGGGCTGGCAGTGAGGACAGGACAGAATTCCAAGTAAAGTGCTGAGGGAGCACTTGTCCTCAGTTGGCAAGACAAGGAAGGGCATCCCTGGGGAGACGGCATTTGAGCCGGGCCGTTGGTTTCCTTAAATACAAGCAGGCGCCCTCCCGACTGTCGTGTAGACTGACTGAACCAAGTGTAAAAGCTCTCAGCGCCACAAGCTCAGGGCGGGCGCTCTGGGGACGTGAGGACAAGCCTTCGATGACAATCGTTAGTCATCACCAGCATAAAAGGGCAGAAACAAAAGATTACGTGAAAGTATAATTTATTTGGTTTAAAAATAAATAAAATAGTAATATATACTCCATATAAAAATTCTGGAAAAATCAGAGAAGTTAAAATAATATTAATAATAAACCCACCCATGGCACCCCACCCCGCCGGAGGCAATGTACTATTAACTACTGAATGTAGTTAATACAGCATCTGTTAGTCTGTGCGCATGTAGCTTTAGTGTGTTTCTTATCGTGTGCTTGCCTAACCGATTTGTATTCACGGTGAACGCTATTACAGCACTACCCCACGTCATCGTAACCTTTCCACTATTTTTTTATTATGGTAAAATATACCTAACATAAAATTTAATATTTTAATTATCTTTTGTTTTTTTATAGAGACAAGCTCTTGCTCTGTCTCCCAGGCTGGACTGTAGTGATGTGATCATAGCTCACTGCAACCTCCAATCCCCAGGCTCACACTGTCCTCCTGCCTCAGCCTCCTGAGTAGCTGGGACTACAGGCGCACGCCACCGCAACCAGCTAATTTTCAAAGTTTTTGTAGAGATGGGTCTTGCTCTGTTGCCCAGGCTGGTCTTAAATTCCTGGCCTCAAGTGATCCTCCCGCCTCAGCCTCCCAAAGTGCTGGGACTACAGGCATGAGCCACCATGCCCGACCCAATATTTTAGTTATACTTAAGCATATAGTTCAGTGGCATTCGTACATCCACACTGTTGTGCAACCATCACCACCGTCCATCTCCAGAACTTTTTCATCTTTCCTAACTGGAACTGCAACCCCACTAAACAGCAACTCCTCATTCTCCATCCCCAGCCCTGGGTAACAGCCACTCTACTCTGTCCCTGTGTACTTGTCTATTCTAGGCACCTCATGTGAGTGGGATCACACAGTATTTGCCTTTTTTGTGCCTGGCTTATTTCACTCAGCATAGCGTCCTCCAGGTCCGTGCATTCGTAGCGCGTGTCAGAATCCCCCTCCATTGCAAGTACAGACCCCGTGCCGCCTGTGCGCTCATCCGTCCTGGACACTTGGGTTGCTTCTCCCTTTTGTCTGTTGTGAGTGATGCTGCCGTGAATGTGGGTAAACAAATGCCTTTTCGAGTCCCTGCTGTCGATTCTTTTCAGTATATACCCAGAAGTGGAATTGCTGGATCATATGGGAATTCTATTGCTAATTTTTTGCAGAATTGCCACACCATTTTACACCCCCGTCTATAGTGCACAAGGGTTCTGATTCTCCACATCCTCACCAATATTTATTTTGTCGTTATGTGTTCCGTTTTGATAGTAGCCATCCTATTGAGTGGGAAGCGGTCCGAATCTACTGTTAAAGCTGCCTACGATTTTACCAGTGCACATCCTAAAGTTTTCTCAGCCAGCATCCTTACGCTTTTCATGCTGCCGTTTCCAGCTGTTTGCAGCTGTAGTCCAGCCGTGACAGGCATCTCCCTGCATAGGCTTTGTTGTGTGGTGTGTTTTATCTCCTACAGCCAATTCCAAACATCAGACACAAAGGGTGGACGTTCTAAGGCCCCCGGAATGGAGTTCCCAATGGCTTGGGCGTTTTGTTTTGGATGTGGCAGTTGCAGGATTACCTTAACAGTGCCTGTGGGTGGGGGACACTTCACCCTTCCTTCCATCCCCGCTTCTTAAACTAACATGGGGGAAAGTCCTTTGGAGATGACCTTGTCTCTGTCTCACCCAACAGGCTGCAGGCCGAGGTGGATGAGGTCATCGGTTCTAAGAGGCACCTAGATTTTGAGGACCTGGGGAGACTGCAGTACCTGTCCCAGGTGCGGGAGTAGGAGGAAGCTTCTGGGCAGATGCGGGTGATTCACCAAGTCAGGCCTGCTGCCTCCCTGGACCCTTTAGTACAGTAGTTCTCAAACTTGGCTGCCTGTGAGAGTCGCTGGGAGATTTAACACATCCCGAGGCCCAGGCTGCCCTGAGACCAATGACATCGGAGTGGAGGGGCTCCCCGGGCAGTCCCAATATGCAGCCGCGGTTGGAGACCAGCCCTTTGGTAAACGGTCCATATCTGCGCTTCCCGGCTAGGCAGGCTCGCGCTTCCCGCAGGCGTGGAGTCAGGCCCGCAGCCGCCTAAGCACTGTGGGAAGCCGCGCTCGACCAGGGGAAGTGCAGCTTTCTTCAGCCCGTGCTTCTCTGGGCTGGTGGTAGTCCTGGTTCCTGGCCCTGGCTCTGTCCCTGTGGCCTTGCTCAACTCCCTTCCCCTCTAGGCCTCGGTTTCCCCATCAGTCACATGAGGAGCTGGACATGATGGTGGGGTGAATGTCCCCGGGGTGTGGGGCCCAGTCGGGGGTGAGCGTGTGCATTCGGCACTGGGGTGGGGGAGATGGGTCCAGGGCTTGCCGCCAGCACGTGCTGTGGGGTCTCCTGACTGCTCTTCATGTCTCCCTTGTGGCTCCTGTAGGTGCTCAAAGAGTCGCTGAGGCTGTACCCGCCGGCGTGGGGCACCTTTCGTCTGCTGGAAGAGGAGACCTTGATCGACGGGGTCAGAGTCCCTGGCAACACCCCGCTCTTGGTAAGTAGGGGCCCCGGGGTGGGCTGGCCTGCTTGTCCCAGGGTGGCCAGTTTGGGGCTCTCCGCTGAGGTCAGGGAGCCCATGGCCCTGTTCTTGGCACTGTCCCAGCACCCCCCCGCTGCCCGGCCACCCTGCACTTCTTGCCGCGTCTCACTGAGCCCGTGAGCTCTTCTCCCGCTTCGCGCTGTCCCCTGTCGGGCAGAAGCTGACAGCGGACAGCTCCGGGAGGGAGCTCCCCGTGTACGGCTGAGCACACTGAGGTTCAGAGAGGTGAGGTCGCTTTCCGGGGGTCACACAGCTGGCAAGGGGCAGATGTGGGATGTGTCCGGTTTCACATTTGACCCAAACTCCTTCTAGTTCTTTCTCTCCCTGCATTTTACAGCCCCTTCTGCACTGTGGTCACTTTCTCCCCCACCTGCCTTTACACTTTGTTTCTTTGTCTGTTTGCTCATCCACCCACCCATCCATTCAGGCACCCGTTCACATACAGTGACCCCCAACCCACCACCCACCCCAGCTCCCCCAGAGTAATCACAGGCCTGAATTTTGCATTTGCCCTGCCCTCACCTGCCTCCGTGTGTGTGTGTGTGTGTGTGTGTGTGTGTGTGTGCGCGCGCGCAGGCACACGCCCACACGGTAATATGTTGTAAGACTTGCTTTTTGACTCAGTATAAAGACTATTAAGATTCGGTAGGTTTCTCCGTGAGAGTCTAGGTCATTCGCTGTTGCTTATCAATTCTGGGGCCGACGGGCCTTTGAGCGGTTTCCAGCTTGTCACTGGCACGAGCACCACAGCAGCTGTGAGCCTTTCTGTCTGCGCATCCTGGCACAACCTGCAAACGTGTTTCTCGGCATGCCCAGGAGCGGGAGGGCTGGGTTGTAGGACACAACAGTGCTCCGCTTTACAAACTGATGCCAGTGTGTTTCCCAAATGGCTGTGCCAACTTGGACGCCCACCGGTGGCACGGGAGGGAGCCTGTTCTCCATCCTCCCCAGCACTTAGTGGGGTCCAACTTCTTATTGTTTTTTTTGCCAACCAAATACATGTACAAAAAGTATTTCTCTGTGGTCTTGATTCACGCTTTCCTGATTGCTAGTGACACTGAGCCTCCCTGTGCTGCTGTCCTCGTCTGTGAGATGTTGGCTCGGTTTCCCCTTTTGGGTCATTTGTCTTTTCTTATTGATGTGAAGAGCTTTATTTTTTAAAAAATTCATCTTTTGTCCATTATATGTGTCTTCTCCAGATTTGTGGCCTGTCTTCATTGATGTGTTTTTGATGATCTGAAGTTCTTGATTTTTTTTTTTTTTTAGTGATTCGTTCTTTTGTTTTATCTTAAGAAATGCTTTCCTATCCTGAGCTCGGAAGGATGGGCACTTACATTTTCCTCAAACAATTCTACGTTTTTCTTTTGAAAGTTGAGCTCTTAACTACCTGGGATTGATTTTGCGTGTGGTTTCGAGGTAGGGATCTGTACTGGTTTGCCGGAGTTGCTGTCATGAAGCGCTGTAGACTGGGTGGCTTAAACAACAGAAATCTATTTTCTTACAGTCCTGGAGGCTAGAAGTCCAAGATCAAGGTGTCGACAGGTTGGTTTCTTCGGAGGGCTCCCTCCTTAGCTTGCAGACGGCCGCCCTCCCGCGTGTGCTCAGATGGTCTTCCTTCTGCGTGTCTGTGTCCTACTCTCCCCTTCTTAGAAGGACGCCAGCCAGAGCGGGTCAGGGCCCACCCTAGTGACCTCACTTTATCGTAGCTCACCTCTTTAAAGACCCTGTCCCCAGACACAGTC
>RJWJ010022845.1:0-26457 GCA_004363605.1 Indri indri | reverse complement strand
CTAACTAGATTGGGTAGATCATTATGGACAAAAACACTGTCCTTTTCTGCCAATTTCCATTTCAATTATTTCCACATTGAACAAAGTCAATTGCATGCTTATATGTTGGATACTGGAAAAGGAAGAACTCAATCAGTCATGCCATTTAAGTGTCCAAAGCCAGCCTCATGTTTAAAAAGAGTTAATGAGCCCATTTATTTGTGTGTGAGGTCTTACAATTTCATTTATTTTTCATTCCCACTTGTAGATTTATCAGTTTGTGAAGGATGGTACTGAACCAAAGGAGATGCTACTGGCTATGAACTTGCAGAAAGAGCCCATAATAAAAACCAATAATACAAACAGGAGCAATTGTAAAGCCAAGTCAGATAGGCTGCTACTTCGTCATGTCCATAGAGTGAATTCTCACCAGCCAGTCATGGTTTCTTTCATCATAATTCACATGTTAGTAAAAATAGACCAAAAGTGCATTTTATCCCTGCAGTTCCTTATTTCCAATTTATCCAGACTGTGCATTTAGCTATGGGTACTTCTGGGAATGTCCAGATTGAATAGTGGAACCAAAGATAAGTATGTCTTGTCATAGCTCCACAGTAACTCTTCCCTCCTAAGCCCCTGTCCCTGAGGCTACTTAGAAGTACTCCAATTTTCCCAACCTGTTAGGTCAATTGCAGTGGCTCATATTCAGTCAAGAACTACAGTAGTATTTGTGGTCAATGTCCACTTCCGCGCTATCATTTCGCAAGGATATTTGTCTAATTCTGAGGCACTGAGTATCCACAGATTAAATGAGAGAAATTGGCCAAAGGAAAATAGAATTATTTTCATGGACAATTCATTTTTATGAGTGATTGCTGAATGCACATGGCATGCTTGCCTTTGTGAATATAGTCACCATAATAGATTAAGGAACACACACACACACACACACACACACACACACACACACGAGATATGGGTGGGAGAGTGAGCGGAAAGTAAGTTTTCACCACCCCTGCTTTAAAGAGTACTCTCAGAAAAGTATGTATCCTGAGAAAAGTTTTCAAGTGTTTCAAAAAAAAAAAAAAGAAGTATTTTCAAAAATGGCTTAATTAGTGGCTCCTGAGATATTGATAATTTGAGGAGTTTTGAAATGGTCTCTTTCGCTTCACTGGAAAGAATGCCAAACCAGTTTGGATGACAATACAACCCAATTGCCATTGTATGTTTTCTTATTGCTCTGTTTAACAGCACAAGTACAGAGGATAAATTGACTGTGATGAATATATAAGACCAAATAACATGCTGAAGGTGTAAAATGTCTTGAAAACACAAGCTGCAATCTGATGTTGTTGATCTAATCCACACACGCTCTGTAATTAGAAACACACCTCACACACCAACAGATTGGAATAGGGCGGCAAACACATATTTGTCATTTTTCCTCGAATCTTGATTCTGATCATTTACACGTGACACCTTCATTTTTATTGCCCCTTCCACTTTAAAAAAAAAAAAAAAGAAATCGTAAAAAGGTAGCTTAAAAACCACCTCATAATGTTTTGAACCCTCCCAAATAAACAGATTTTCGAGCTTCTTTCATGAAAGGAAACAATGCAGCAAAGATTCTAACCTGCTGGAAACGTTTTAAGCCCATCTTGTCTCTCTGTCCCCCAGATCTTTTGTGCTCACCCTCCTCCCTCTTTTCTTAGCGTTAAACTGCTTCCTCACTTCCTTTACATCAGTGGGAACACTTCCCTTATGGGTGTCAGGATCTCTCAGAGAGGTCAGAGGCTGCTCTGCAGAGGAAATGACCAGCTGTGAAACGTAAAAGAACAATTCCTTCCACATGTTCCTCTGCTCCTGAAGCAGGCAGGAGTTGTCAGCTAGCATCACTTTGGAACCACGCAGGACTCTGCATCGCAGTTCTGTCAAAACTAATTTACAATTAAAGACCTGCATGGCTGTTTAAAGCTTTTTCAATTCCAGCAGTCTTCAGAAATGACTTTGAGATTGAAGCGGATCAAACAAAAAAACATTGTTGTAATTAGCCATGATGGATGGTGAAGAACCTCACAAAATAAGCCAAAGATTAAAACAAATTATAATATTGTTTAAAAGAAATCCATTAATGGCGCAATACTTACTACACCTCCGATTAACATCTGTGTGGAATTTTCCCAGCTAAGCCCCAATTTGGGAAGTTTAATGTTGCAGCTATTGGAAGTCTTATTCAGTTTGTAAATAAAGTTACAGGGTGACAACTTCATTGCCAAGAAAGAAGGAAGGAAGGAAGGAAGAAAGGAAGGCAGGGAGGGAGGATTTATCTTGACCAATGAAAGCTTTAGAAAAGATTTAAATTACTTTAAAATATTTTGAAGTGTTTCTGTGACTTAAAATATTTCGATGTATTTACATACCTTAAATGAAGGCATTTTAAAATTGCAGGTAATTAGCTTTTTATGCAGATTAATCATTTTGAAACATACTGTGGTTCCCTGAGGCTCAATTTTGCACCGAGATAAAGGACTCAGATCCAATTCTTTGAAAATCAAGAAATCCAAGAGAACAAATGCCGTAGTTAAAGTCTAAAAACCGCCTCAACATTTCACTAAATGGTGAGTCTGACTTGACGTGGCCATTCCAAATTCTTAAAATCTTGGATATACTTTATAGAAGTACTCATTCCTTAAAAGCTCTCTGAAAGTGATTAGAGAAACATATAATAGTAAATAACAGGAAATTATTTGGGACAGTCTCTCCACAAAGTCACCTCCAACTGTCAAAAGCAAAGTCACATGTGCTGTTTCCACCCGTCAGATTCAGGATTCTTCAATAGGAATAGGATAATGACTGACAAATTATTAACTAAAAATATACATCACTGATCCGGGATCATTAATAGTGTCTGAAAAAAATTGTCTTTCCTTAGCTGACACGTGGAATGGTGGCCTCAGACCTTTGGGGAACATGATATGGAGATTTGACTGAACTGACCACGGGTATGGGACTCTCACAGCCACACAGTAGGTCTCTGAATGACTGGGCTACCACCCAAGTTCAGTGACCAGTCTGTTCCTGGCTTCCTGTTCCTGAGCTTCAGGGTGAAGTGCCTTCAGCTCCTTTCCATCTGTGCTTCTGCCGCTGCCAGAGCTGCGAATGACTTTGCCCCTCTCTCTTCCTCCGCTTCATGGCTTGCATGGGCCACAACAGTACACCTTAGGCAGAGCCCTTGCACCAGGCCACCTAATAAGTCCCTGAACTAGAACCACACATATATCTGGGCAATTGATTTTTAACAGAAGTGCAAAGGGAATTCAACCAGGAAAGAAGAGTCTTTTCAACAAATGGTGTTGAAACCACTAGACATTCATATGCAAAAACAAAACCCCAAAAACTTCAACCTTAACTTCACACCTTATGCAAAAACTAACTTCAGATAAACCATTGATCTAAATGTAAAATGCAAAACTCTAGAACTTTCAGAAGAAAACATAAGAGAAAATCTTGCGAACTGGAGTTGGGCAAAGGGTTCAAAGACATGATATCAAAGGTGCAACTATTTAAAAATTTGAAAAATTGGACTTAATCAAAATTCAAAACTTTTGCTATGTGAAAGACATTGATAAAATAAAAAGGTAAACTACAGACAGGGAGAAAGTACTTGCAAACCATATACAAGGATTTGTATCCAAAATGTATAAAACTCTCAAAATTCAACATTAAAACAAACAAACTATTCATTTATGGGGAAAATACTTGAACAGATACTTTACTAAAGAAGACATATGGGTGTCAAATAAGTACATTAGCCATTAAAGAAGTATAAATTGAAATCATGAAATGCCACTACACACAAATTACAAGGACTTTAGTAAAACCGACAATACTAAGTGCTGACAAGCATGCAAAGCAACTGAAACTCTCCTGTGCTGCTGGTGGAAATACAAAATGGTACAGTCACTTTGTAAAACAGTCAGGCAGTTTCCAACAAAGTTAAATATTCACATATAATACAATTCAGCAATTGTACTCCTAGGTATGTATTCTAGAGAAATAAATATTATAATCACACAAAAACCTGTATATGATCATTTATATGAACTCTATATATTCATACTTGCCAAAAATGAAAACAATCCAAATGTCCTTGAATAAGTGAACAGATAAACTGTGGTACATCCGTGTAATGGGATGCTCCTCAACAATGAACAGGAATGAACTGTTGATACCACAACTCCTGTGAATCTCAAAGGCATCATGCTGAGTGAAAGACATCAGTCTTGACAAAAGGTTCCATAGCGTATGACAATTTTGAACAGACAAAACTATAGTGGTGGCAAACAGATCAGTGGGAACCAGGGCCTCGGATGCAGGGCCGGGGTGGGGAGGGAGGAAGGATGTGCCTATAAAAGACAGTGCACAGGAGTTTGGGAGGTTAATGGTATGTTTCTTTATTTGATTATGGAGGTGGTTACACAAATCTACCTATGTGCTAAATTGCATAGAATTGTACGCTCTTAAAAAAAGTCAGTTTTACTGTATTTAATTTAAAAAGTAAAATACATAAACTGCCTGCTTGACTGCTTTCCACAGAAAGGAGCTCTGATCCCAGTTGGTGTTCATTTAGTCATTCAGCAAATATTTCCTGAAAATCCATGATGTGCCGAGTATTATTGCAAGCCCTGGGTTACACTGATAAGCACAACAACCATCCCTGCCCTCGTGGAGCTTGGAGTTTCTCTATGGAGAATTTTTCAAGACTGAGCCAACTAAATGGGGGCGTAGAGGTGTGAGTAGCCAGAGCTGGTGCCTTCAGAAGTGCGGCAGGCAAACTGTCTTTTCATCTTCATCCTGGTCAGTCTTTCCAGAGCCTGGTTACACCAAAGTGAGGTTCACAGACAGGCAGCACACGCATCACGCGGGAACTGCAGAATTAAAGCCCACCTCAGACGTACTGAATCAGAATTTTCCTTTTAACAAGATCTCTAGGCGATTCATATGCAAATTAAAGTTCGATTAGTGCTGCCACAGAGTATTTTACTGATATGACCACCCTGTCCCTCCCTGGGACTCTTAAAACTCTGTGGTCTCCCTTATGCCTCACCTCCCAGTTTTCCTACTTTTTCAGATTGCTTCTGGGCTATCTCCTGTATCCTTTTTTCCCTCTGGCCTTTAAATTAAGGTTGTCCTACAATTAATCTGGTCTACTTTTTTCTTCCTCAGTAAACTTATTCATTCCTGTGGCTATACCCTCCACATCTATCAAGATGATGCCACATGGCCCTCCGGAGCTTTAAATTCACCTTCTCAACTTCAAGAAAGGCATTGTCTTCTTTGTTTCCCCTAGCACTTTAAATTCACTTTGACCAAAACTCAGTTTGACCGAAAGTAACTGGCTAACTTTTATCTGAAACCCGCTCCTTTGAGTCTCTTATCTCTGCTAAGGGCAACATTGTTTTCCTGGATACCTGAGATAGAAATACCCTTGCCTGTGATCTTCATGTCTTTCACTATGACACAACTATTCATTTTCCAAATTCTGTTGAGTCAACTTTAGCACGTCTCTTGAGTGCACCACACAGCACTGTTCTACTTCAGGCCCTACCATCTCTTCTCCGGGCTGAGGCAATGAATGACCTCCTTACTGGATTTCTTGTCTTAAAATGCTCACTGCCCAAATCCATCCCAATAGATCCCGGAGTCCAGTGGTTCCGTACAGTTCTTCAAATATACCTTATGCCATCTGACTTCTTCACTTAGCTGTGACTTTCCTTTTACCCCAAAGAATTTCCATCTATGCTTGCTTTTTGAACTCTAAACAATCCCAACCCCAGGACAAAATTGTGAAATTAACACATCATTCCCCAGAGCATATTAGTATCGATGTAAAATGGGATATTTTAAAAGAAGTTCAAGCAAATTTCAATCTTCTTCAAAAGCTCACCCATTTATTTTTGGGATCCACCTATATGACTCCCATGAGCCCATGAATATTCATTTCTATTCATATATTCTGCCTACAGTTGCCTCTGTAACACCTTGGATTACAGAACTGTAGTATATAGAACACACTAGAGCAGTGCCCCATTATATATCCATCAGGGATTCATTCCAAGATCCCTAGTGGACGCCTGACACTGAGGATAGCACAAAACTTTGTACATACTATGCTTTTTCCTGCACATGCACATCTATGATTGAGTTTAGTTTATAAATTAGGCACAGTAAGAGATTAACAGCAACAACTAAGAATAAAAGAGAACAATTATATGAATATACTGTAATAAAAATTATGTGAATGTGATCTCTCTTTCTCTTTCTCTCTCAAAATATCTTATTGTACTGTATTCCCCTATTTTTGGGCTGCAGTTGACCATGCAGATGAAACTGCAGAAAGCAGAACTTTGTATTAGGGGGAACCCCTATATATATATAGTATGCCTCACTGGCTCATAGGAGAGTATACAATACAACATATGGTATAGTTCCATGTCTCCTAGAATTTCAATAAAGTGGTTCTGTCTTTCCGCCAGTTTGAGAGTGTTTCCACGCAGTTATCTCTCTTCCTGGGAATTCCTCCATGACATGTCTAGGCTAGAGAACTAACTGGATTCATAGATAACATAAATTTCCCACCACTGCCCCTCTCACCTAACAGCTAAGTCTTTGTTATTCAGTTATTTTGCATCTGTTTCACTTCTTCTCCAAGCATGAATTCTCTTCCAGAAGGTTTGAGGGTCTCCCAGAGTGCTGGTGCGCACTCCCATCGTCTACTGGACATGTGGACATGTACTAATACATGTCACATGGTGGAGCAGGCTTGAGCTCAAGTAAGCCCCTGAAGGTCAGGGACTGGAAGTTGTTTTGCTTTATAATCCCATGGTGTTTAGCAGCATGATTTGTTCTCATGGTTGCATGATAAAATTCCCCTGAATTGAATTCTGCGTCAAAAAACATACATACATCTTGCCAGAGACCAATGTTCATGCAATGTAGGCATATTCAGAACAAAATTATCAAGCATACCAAATATTTCCCTAAAAACTAAAACAGCCTAAAAGATGGTAATAACCCAAAACTTATATTGTAAGTCTTTTCTTCCAGCCTTTCACAAATATTTTCTGGCTCAGGCATCCACCTATTTACAAGGCTGATCACCACTTAAAACATCAGCCATGGGATTGAATTTGAAATCTTCTAGGGGTGTGTATGTGTGTGCTCATTTATGTGCACACATGTGCACATGTGTGTGTGCTTGTAAGTAACCATTAAAGTCACTTTTTCATGATTTGGGGATAGTATGTTGATTCGACAGATTGCATATGGAGCCTATCAATGTGGACAGCTTGTGGAAGATCATAAACTCATTTCTCATATAGAAATGTTGCAGCCATAAACACACCACGTGGTCACCCCTTCCCTAAGGTTTGCTCCTTTAATTGTAAATAGCCAGAAAGTCATCAAGCCAGAGTTTAATAAACTTTTAATTTGAAATGAATTACCACATGTTGTGTTTGTTTACCCATTATTAAATCTCTTAGCAACATATCAGTGGCAGAAACAGCATACTGTATTACAGCACTGATATATTAGAAAACAAACCCATGGGGGATATTAACCACTAATAATATGCTTAGGAAGCTTCCAGGAAAAATAAATACATATAAGCAACAATGAAGATGTGAATTCAGAGACTTTATGTCCTGTTTTTGTATAAATCTGTTCAGCATAGGAGCAGAAGGTCCCTCTGCAGTCTTTGAATGTGAGGCTTGAATCAGTCTCCAAGCTCACAGCAGAGCAAATGAATAATCAATTTTTTCTAAAGCATTTTCCTAAAGCGTAAAAGATTCTTTTTCTTATGATACATAGTATTCTCAGATTTAACGTGTTGGTATTCATGTTTTCTGGAGTACCACCTGTCCTCCTTTCAGGGGATCTTGGGGCCAGCAGTCCAAAAGCCAAGTTCATAGCATAGGGCAGTAGGTGCGTAAAATATAGCCACATTACCCTCAGGAAAAACTAGAAAGCAAAAATGATCTGATGAAAAATGGTCCAAGAGTAATTGCTTCTCATCTTCCGCTCAGTATCCTAAAACTAGGTTAAAATGTCAATAACACTGAAATATTACCAGTTAAGTGAGAACCCACTTTCTCAAAAGTTAAAAATTCTAAAATAATAATTTTAGCTCTATACTTAATCCAAAAACACTAGGGGAAAAAAAAAGAAAGAAATCTGTGTTGCAAAGGCATGGATTTTGTAGTGTCTTATCTAGTGGTTTTATAGTTGACTTTTGAACTTGATATTTAAACAAAAAATGGCCTACTTTCTATCTTTTTATATAATGAAATCATATTCATTCCTTTTATACTTTTTTGGTTTTTTTTATTTTTTGAATTATTAGTTTTATCTTAGGAAAATGATCTTCAACCATCAGAAAGGGTTTGTACTTTTTCCTCCCCTTCTACCATCTCAGATTCCCAGGTTACACAGATGATATGCTAATGTTAAAGTAATTTGTTTTCACAGAACAAGGGCATCCCAGACCCTCAGGTTGAAAGGCCTGACTAACCTAATTCAACATAAAGGCATGGTGTAAAAGCCATTCTCCTGCAGAAACAACTGAATGAGAATTAACCACAATGTCCATGAATGTCCTCAACAGAACTACCCCACAAATAAATTTGGAATGAAGCTAAATCTGACATTGGGTGGTCTCTGGTTTAAGAGCCCTCTGATGACATTCTCTGCTCTTTTTCAAACTGCTGAGGTCTTAGGCTTATGTTATACCCTTACATTCTCACCTTCCCTTTGTCCACACTGAGGATATTGACACACTAATTGATATCCACTTTGGATATCTGCACTTAAAATTTAAAAATTAAAGTCTTAAGCCTCTTAAATTCCAACATAAAATGCTTGAAGTCAACTTAAAGTTGTGTATTTTGAGGGCCACTGACTCTGCTCATTACCTACCAAAACCAGACAGTGTTGTTGTCACTTATCTTCTCTGGGTACAAGTAAATCAAATCCAAGTTCTAAAGTGTGAGAAACAATATACTTTGATCAAACTGCTTTATAACTTTGCACTTTGTTACCTACCTTCAGTATACCTACTTTCAATACATATCTTATTTCTAATCTATTTTTACAAATATTTATTTAAAGCCAGTGACATATTTAATGTATGTACTCTGTGCATAAAATGTCAACATGACATCTCTAGATATACATCACTCTATAAAATGATATTTAGTTATCTGGAGGTGGAGGTGGTGGTATCTCAGTTGTCATTAGCTGATGGTACTGGCTTACTCACAAGGAAGCAGGTCAGGTGTGGAATAAGGAGGCCCAGGACTTAGAGTGGACCTGCCCCCCGAGGGAAGCAGGGGTTCTAGGACTCGATCCAGACAATCAGCGGAGCTGTACTTGGCCCAACAAAGAATAATCTCCAAGAGACTTGGAAAACTCCAGTAACAATTTAAGAAATATATATCACCCCCTGTGAAGCTCTATGTTACCCAGCTGATCGGCAGAACAAGACAGGAAGGCAGATGTCACCCAGGAAGTTGAATAGTGTAGACTTTGTGTCTTGCTGTTACGGTAGGCATCAAGCAGCCTTCTGAAACCTTACTGTCTCCCTGACCTGTGCTCTGCACCCAACACTCCCATCACCCCAGCCACTCCCCCCGAATTCAACCACTTAGCAGTTCCAGCAAGAGTCCCCGTGTTTATGCTGCTCTAACGAAGACAGTCTCCCTCCCTACTCTCTGTCTCTCTCCTGAGCTTCATGTCCATGTTCCCAATGGTTCCTTGAACATTATTATTTGAATATAATATAGAAATCTCAAATCCAGTAGATCCAAATCATGCCTATGGTTTTTCCCCTAATCTTGTTCCTTCTCCTTTATTTCCTATCATCTGCTGGCTGGTATCCACATCCTATCCCTTGTTATCCTTTCTTTTTAGAGACAGGGTCTCACTCTGTCACCCACGCTGGAGTGCAGTGGCACCATAATATCTCACTGCAACCTTGAAATCCTGAACTCAAGCGATCCTCCTGCCTCAGCCTCCCAAGGAGCTGGGAGTACAGGTATATACCACTGTACTGGGCTAAGTTTTCACATTTTGGGAAACGAAGTCTCCCTATGTTGCTCAGGCTGGTCTCAAACTCTTGGTCTAAAGTGATCCTTCTGCCTCAGCCTCCCGAGTAGCCAGGATTAAAGGTGCTAGTGGCTAAAATCCTTTGTTATCGCTCACCAACAGTACCCAATCCAATCACAGGGTTATTTTTATTATTATTCTTATGGTCATTCTGTTGTACCTCTTTAATACTTTATGAATTTCCTACTTGAGGCCTTCATCTTTTACTTGAACTACTCTAAACTTTTCTTAACTGATCTGTTTCTAGATATGCTCTTCTCAAATAAACTCTCCTAAAAAGTACAAGAGGGATCTACCTAAAATAGAAATTGAAATACACCACTCTCGTTCTAAAAATACTTCAGTGGCTGCTCACTTAATGCCGATTTCTGATCCACCACAAAAAAAGACACAAAAAGATGGTGAAGAAAATAGTAAAAAAATATTACTACTACCCTAGAATTTTATACATGAATAAATGATCAAAAGTGGGAGAAAAAAATAAAGACTCTTTCAGACATAAAATGGCTGAGATCCAAACTCTAAATGAATTACTGAAGGTTCATTTCAACAAGAAGAAAAATGGAAACAGTGTGAAGATGTGTTATGGTAAAAATATAATGAAGCACAAATGTGTCAGTAAGTTAATTTTTAATTGAGTAAAAAATAAAAACTGAATGTTGTGCTTGATAAAAAAGTGAAACTAAAAGCATAGCCAATAATAGCAATAGTGAGAGGAAGTGTCTAATGGGTAAGGCATGCTAAAAGTCCTTGTGACATCCAGCAAGAGAATAGAAATATGGAATGAACTTAGATGTTTAAAGATATTTTATAATTAAATCTGTAGATGGGAAAATTAAGGATAACATCTAAAGTCATTAATAAAATCTGTAGATTACACATACAGCAGAGAATAAGCAAAATAAAATTATTTTTGGTTAAAGAGAAATTCAGAAATGAAAGTATTTTTAGAAAGAAAAGAAATAGCATGATAAATATAAAATTAAGATTTCATCAACAAGCCAAATACAATAGCAATAAGAATAATTTCAAAAAATTTAAACTTACCTATTAAAAGATACATATCTACTTGTCTTTTTTCTGTTTTTTTATTCATATCAATTAGTTGTAAATATTTTGGGGGTGCATGTGCTATTTTGATACTTATATACAACACATAATAATCAAATCAGGGTAAGGAATATCCATCACCTCAAGTATTTATCTTTTCTTTGTTAGAAATATTACAAATCTTCTCTTCTAGCTATTTTGAAATATAAAATAAATTATTATTAACTATAATTTCCCTATTGTACTATCAAATTCTATAACTTATTCTTTCTATCTAACTGTATTTTTATACCCTTTAACTTGTCTTTAATACAAAAATAAAATCCAGATTTTGTGTTTAATACAAAAATAAAATCCAGGTTTGGTTAGCTAATACATATCCAAACTGTACCACAGGCAAACTTTAAAATTTTAAAAATAAAGTGTAAAAAAAAAAAGTATGTCATGAAAATACTTATTGTAGAATAATTCAGGTGGTAGTATTGATACCAGAAGAAATGGAATGTAAATTCAGAAGTACTAAATAGACAAATAGAAGATAACTACATCAATATGAAAAGAATAGTAACACTCTTAAAACTATAATAGTTATAAATTCGCATGCACTTAACAGCTTTAAAATATATAAAGCCTTATCTGACAGACTTACAGGAAGAAATGGACAGATCCAATCATAACTGCCAACCTATCAGGTAAAGAAAGACTGAAGATAAATAAGATAAGCTCTAAATCAAAGAGATTAAAAAAGTGACCCAAGAGAAAATCTGAAGAAAATAGGAGTAGGTAAATCAAAAAGCTAAGAGGATAAACAAACACATGTAAAACAAAAAAATCAGTGGAGAGGTTTATAGAAGGCAAATGCATCAGTTGCACATTGGAAAAAAATGAATGAAAAAATAAACTTCAAGCAAGACTAGTAAAGAAAAGCAACAACGTCAAGTGTTAATCAATGTGAGGAATGAAAAGAGGAATGTGATGATAGATTTAGTGGTATTTCAAATTTATAATGATAGTTCTATGTCTTTTCTTATGGATATATAAAACATATATTAAATAATACACAAAAAACATTGGTTCTCTCCAGGGAGAACTAGGTTGCTGGGGGCCTGCAGTGAGAGGCAGGTTTTATTTTGAACAATGTGAATGTATTGCCTATTGCATAAAACTGTAACAAAGTGAAATAAATTTAAAAACTAAAAAAATAATATACTACTAAGACCAAGTTAATTTATTTAGCTTTTGATGAATTAAATTGATACAGAATGATTAGATAATTGATAACAATAAAAAATTGAATCCAAAAATAAAGGGTTTCCTACTACTCACCATACCTAAAAACAAAGCACCACAACTCTTACAGATACATGAGGAAAAAAGCAAATGACCAAAAGGAAAAGTGGAAAAACTATAGAAATAGGCAATTTTCAGAAGATGAAACCCAAATGGTCAGCAGGAATACATATATATAATATATACATATGTATATGTATATTTTAAAAATGCTCAAACGTGCTTGTATTCAGGAAAATTGCAATGAGAGATAGTATTTCATGGCAACTGAATTGGCAAAACCTAACAAATTTTTACAATAGCAAGGGTTAATAGGATGCAGGCCAAAGCAACTCTCCTACACAGATGTTAGAAGAGTAAACTGAGACGCTGCTTGGGATGGCAATGTTGCACTATCTTATAAATTTAGGAAGTTCATACACTTCCCTGTGATTCAGCGGTTTGGATTCCTCCATTCTGGGGTGTATATACTCCAGCGAAATTCTCACCCGGGTGCACAAGGAGAAATGTTCAAGAATCACCATCACAACCTTGGTTACAGTGAAGTATAACTGGATACAACAAGAATAAATAATTTTTTTATATTCATACAATGGAATTCCATATGGCAATAAAATCAATAAACTAGAAATATATAGATGATAGAGACAGATGAATTTCAAAGACAACGTTGAAAGAAAATAAAGCTTGCAGAAGCAGATGCGAAGTATGATATATTTACATAAATTTTAAAAACATAGAAAAGATATCCAGTGTTTAAGATCACATATATGTAGAAAATGTTTGAAAATACGTATGAAATGATTGATAACAAATATGAGAAGGCTGAAAATGGACTCAAGGCTGAAAATGGACTCCAGGATCAGTTCACAGAAAGCTTTAATCATTACGTAAAATGTTATTTTTTGAAAGAAAAGATGTGAAATATATATGGCAAAATAGTAAGAATTGGTAAAGGTGGATATGGATACTGGTGTGTGTTGTTATTTTCTGTACTGAATGTTTAAAATATTTGATAATTTCAAAAATAATAAATAAAGTGCTTACCACAGGGCTTATGGTCACTGATAATACTTCCAGTACTATGCTGGTAGCACCGTTACTGCAATTATTACCAATCCATCCCCTACTACTTGTACTAATACTATTATCTACTACTAGAGGGTCTACCCTGTTAAAGAAACATGTGAGCCTTTCAGTAAAGAAAATAATTCATTTGGAAAAATCATAGTAATCTCTAATAGTATATTCCTCCAGAAATTGGAACTTTTGTAGATTGAATGTTTCAAAAAAGTTTATGTGTTTATTTAGTGCTTGATTAAACCGGTCTTTGAAATCAAAGGCCTATAAAATAAACTATATTATTTGAGAAATTATTTCTGAGAACATTTTGTCTTTCATAGCCATTTTTTGGTTACCAACCTCGTGAGCATGCAAGAAAGTTTAAAATTTAGAAATGAGGACCAAAAGAAGTCAAATTGTACTCACCCCAAAAAAACCTAAAAAACAAATTTTAAAGCAATAAGACCATGGAAAAAGACTTGTGTTTCAATGAAGTAATTTTATATTGACTTATGTAATAGAAAATGTGATCTAAAACTAACATTCTTGTCAATGATTATATTCTCTTTAAATGGCATAATATTTTTCAATCAGACATTAGAAAAGAACAAATACTTTTTAACCAGCTTAATGTAATATAACACAACTTGAAATATTAGCAATAAAATGCGGAGAAAAACAAGTCAACCAACCCCGAGAAGAATGCAAAGTGCCTTTAGCTTCATGATCCACTGACGCACGACTGTTTCTCTCCATTTCTTTCTCTGAAAGGCCAGCGGTATGGTCCACTCCTGATTCTGCTGTCGCTGGTTTAGCCATTAGAAAAACCGGAAATTCAGGCGAAAGCTGAGTATGGCTTTCATGGCTTTTTTGATCATCCAAATGCAAAGGAAGTTTAATTACCTACGAAGAGATAAATCTGTTATCTAAAATGTTGTAACTATTACATACACAGTTTTTCTCTAGAACAATGAGACAATTTGAATAATCTAAAAGATCAATAATAAATTCGGTTTTTTAAACTTTATGTACTTTTGTTCTGTTGCATGACGAAGAAAGCATTTCTTTGGTATTAACCGATTTCCCTCATGGCTTCAGACGCTGCCATTTGCTCTCTATGTATTAGTTTTTCTTTATTTCAATTTACAGTTTTATTTTCTTCTTTCAAATAACACCATCTAACAGTCATACTGGGATGAAATTAGCAAATGTTTATTCAGTGTTTACTATCTCCAAGAAATAATATTTTAAGTTCAAAAAGAAGTGACAAGATTGTAGCATCTAGCAGTGAATGGGTGCTCACTATGCAGTTTTTCAACTTTCTCTATGTTTAAAATTTGAATAATAAAGTGCTTGGAGAAAACAATCAGTGACATAGGAAATGAAATATTCAGAAAAGTGAGCAATTGACAGAAAAAGTTGCCTGGGAAAGAGCTACAGGCCCTCCTGCTGACATAATCTTCCCTCTTGCATCCTTGTACTCTTGCCATGGAGGCTGAGTCAGGGCTGTCACCAGCCTCCTCTCACGTGCTTAGGTCATTCGCCTGGGCACAGCCTCTAACGACAGCACAGGAGAACATGAGGTCGTGGCTCTGCCAGCCTCTCTTTGACTGTGGCAGTTTCCTCCCACTGACCCGCCCGGAAAAGAAAAGCTCAGTTTTCACCTGGACTGTCTTGTTTTCTTTCAGTCTCCTCTAAGGCTGTATTGTAAAAACCACTTTTCTGTTTCATCTTCTGTATTATCTGCCTGTTCTCTTCCCATTTCCAAGTTATCTTTTTCTTGAGTAAATCCAACATTTACTTCTTCAGAAATTTTTGCATTTGAGAAAACTCATGTGGGAAAAATTCACATATTTTAGAGTTTCATGTTGGAGGCAAATGGGGTTTCCAGACAAGAATTTTTTGCTTTTGTCCTCATGAAAAAGAAGCATCTCTATTCCTACTTCTTCTGTCTACAATCAGAAAATCATGAATCTTGCATAATTTTACTACTCTCATAAATAAGTCTTCCCCCATGAAATAGACAGAGGGAGAAAATTCCTATTATTGTCTATGAAATGAGAATGTTAGTGGATAATCACATCCATTTATAATGATGAGGGCAAACTGGTCTCTGTAGATAAATCATTTTATTACTTTTTTCCCCCCTCAAAGCCTTTTTTAAAAATGGGAAGTCAGAACAAAAAGAGGAAAATTTTAGTAATATGTTGAAATTCAAGTAGATTTTGGTCAAATCAAATGATTCTTATGTTGTTTAACAAATAATCACTTTTATTGACCTTGTAACTTTTAAGCATCACTTCTTGATTTAATCTCAAATATAAATTATCTTTATGATTCATAGCAGTACTACATAAATTGTCTTTTATGAAACAAAGTTAGTACTGACTCTCCATGCCATAGTCTATAGAATACTGAATTTTCAGCAGCAATTAGTGAAAAAGTTAGTTAAAAATTATAGATGCTTTTCATATTGACTAGATCAAAATTTATTTTCTTTTATGGCTATATTTTAATTTTAAATTTATTTTGACTCTTGGCACAGTATTCAAGTCACCAACTTTTGGAATATTTTGTTGTTGGTTTTCTGTAATTATCTTCAAAATTTGGATAATTTTTCAATAACTTCTTTGCATTCATTCGTAATAGTCTTCTTTTTCAAGCTTATTTATATCATGTTTCTGATTCTTAGAAGCTTTCAAAAACTTCTGATGCCTGAGGCCCCGCTACAAAACGACCAAATCACAATCTCTGAGAATAGAGCCCAGTTAGTAGTATTTCTAAAGATCCCCACATAATTCTAATGTATAATCAGATTTATCAGGGATGGCAATATTTCCAGAATGAATAGAAAGGCATATATTCATGTGAGAAATTACTTTCTTAACAGCATACCTAAACTGTCCCAACAAGATATTTCAGCAAAACCTAATAACGGAATTAGCTAAAAGGGGGAAAAAATGCCAGATAATTCTACTCAAAATAAATAGGAAAACAGGAAGACCATCACACAAGCATACGTAGTTGCTGGTTTGAAGGCCAAAATTACACGTTTCCTGGAAATATCCATGTTTAATAGTTCCATCATTAGGTGGATGGGTGGGTAAGTAGACAGATGAAAAAAATCAAATGTGTAGGTAAGGAAGAAGAATTCGTGGATTTTATAATACAGGCCACCTGGAAAAACATCATAATCAGGAAGAACAAATTTGGATATAGGACAAAAATAGACTACAAATGTGTTGGAATGCTTTATGCTTAATGGATGCTGTCATTTTCTGGATCCTCTGTAGTGTTTGTCTAGAAAGAATATATGCAATGGCACTTCTGTTCAAAGCCTTGTTTAGAAAATAAGCAGAATGCCAAATATATGCAAATACATGATGTATGCCCAAGTGTTTTTGGTTTATTTGTTGTAAATATTAGAGGCGAACCCCAAACAGTATGCTTTGAAGTAGTATGGCAAAGGAAGATAGCTTTGTGATGGCCGCTTGAGTCCTGTGGAAATAGGGATCATTCATTATCTTTTGGATGAACATATGTCTGTCTCATCAGATAGAAGGCAAGAGTCTGGAAGGCAGAAGCCACATCTTCTCTCTCGTAGCCCTAGAGTAGGCAATGCCCAACACGCAACAGAAATGCAGTAAGTACTTTCAATAAGGAAGCATAGTAGCCCGATCCCCATACTGATGAGATGAAAATACACACTCTGCTTGCCCAGCAACAGGTCGTGAACTGAGAACCAGGAGATTTGAGTGGCAGTTCCGGCCCATTCACAATACAGAAGATTGTATTATATGATCTTTAAGTTCCCTGCTAACTCTAGCATTTTATTCTTTATTTCTACATATCAATTTAATCTACATTATCAGAAATCAGTATTAAGATGTAATTATTTGTACCATTTCATGTACTTATTAAAATTTCCAATAGCATGAAGAGAAACTAAAGGCTAGAAAAAAGCAGCTTTAGAAAAAGTTCGAATTCTTTTCCACTTACAAAATCACACTGCAAACCTGAAAATAGAGATTGCACAGCCAGTGGTCCAAGTCCAGACAAATTAAGTCTTCAATTATCCTGAAGTTGCTGAGTTTCTGGTCATAAGGTCCTCGGAGAAGAGGACACTTGAATTTTCCCTCCACTACATCGAAGTTGTTGTCACACAAAGGGAACACTGCCCAGCCCACAACCCGGTTGAGGTGAGCATATGTTCCATTAAGGAGAAAGAGTTCAAACAAGAAAGCCATGCCAGGTTTCACATCTTTCTTTTGAGGAAGTACCTAGGAAAGATACACAGACAAGGGGAGATTGGGATGCTTGTCCTTTTAGAAACACACTATATTCACTGATGCTTACAGACAATTTAGAATTAAGTAAAAAGTTGGTTTGAGCTCCTGCTGTTTGCCCTTGAAAATTCACTATTGGGTGTATTTACATAACTAACCCTTCCAGCTCCAGGTAATTGAGCAAAAATACCACCATGAAAATGTGACCCACACAACAAGACAAATTTGACCCTGCCAGTGCAAGATTCTGCACTTTATGAGCTTCAGAAATCAAGCTTGTGATATGTTAATTAACATGATATTCTGTATTTCATTCCTCTTTGCTTGAGCTCTATTGTATTGTATAGCTATCTATTGTATAACTATTTCTATCTTCCATCATAACCATTGTTTCGTGCCTGCCCTTGATCTTTGTATCATTTACGTATCCAGCACAAGCGCATTGCACAGCATAAATGCTTTTTTAGAAGTGGTTGAACAAACTCTCCGGAGAAACTAATCCTACCCATAATTATAACTTGAATTATTATTACAAGGTCTGCCTCTTGAAAAAAAAAATAGAGTACCATTTAATTTTGTGACTCCTCTGTTTGCTTCAGTTGACACTACGATGCACATTACTGTATAAGCAGTGTGCCTCTGCTAAATAAAAACAATTGCAAAGATGGATGAAATATTTAGATTGACCAAGCCACTGTTCAAGTCCCCAGACTTTAAGAGATGGAGGCTATTTCTTGGCATTTAAAAAAAGAAATTAGGAAAGTCAAGACATGGATAATCTTAAAATTTAAAAAAATAGATTACAGCCTTGGGTTTTTTTTTTTAAATCTTGTGTGAATAATTATAAATGGATAAAGATAAAGACTTACCTGAGACTATTTTAAAACAGTATAGTCAACAAAAATCATGTAGGTTATTTTACATGATTCATGTAAATATTCCAAGACTCAGTTTAGGTACAAAATGAAACAGAGGCATCTGTTGAAAAATACCATAACCCTGTGGCAGCTGCTATTAAACCATTAACAGGATCAGGTTTCATTTAAACCAGATTTACCATTTTTTACAACGGCCCATGGGAAAGCTAAAAACATTAGGCACAAATTACTGACAAAAGGGATCCTTAATCAAGCTGTACTTTTCATTTGGCTAGTTGGCTGTGAGTAACCTTTGTGATAAGAGAATAAAAGTTAAATGAGGAGGAGGAGGACAAATGGAGTCAGAAACCTGTTTTGTGCCATCATTGAAAAACAAAGTTGAACCGATGCTATTAACAATAGTTTCCTCTATTTTTATCCCTGCATTTAGAAATGAAAACTAGAGCCCCTATTGTACTAAATTGGTCATATTCGGCAATGCATTCAAAGTAGATGAAGTAAGAATTTGTCCAGCACTGACTCAATTCTACCATGCATTTTGTTGTGGTCTTGGGCAAGTCACTTGTCTTTTTGTATCTAAGTTTCCATGAACCTGAGTTTCCTCATCAGTAAAAAACAGGGATATAAGTATCATCTTCTCAGAGCTGATGCAATTATCAATTTAGACAGTAAATACAAAAATGCTCAGAAAAATATGAAATATGCATTATTATTTACTTATTTAAGACTTTATATGCCAACTACTTCTAAGATGCCTTAGATTACAGTTTGTTTATTTTAATAAAGAGGAAAAAATTTCGAGGCCAAAATACACATGTAAACATGCAAAACATCAGCATTCTTTTGTGCATAAGAAATAGCTCAAGGCTACTAAGGACAATATATCATCACCACGCAGCACTGTAACAACGCACGACAGGAAATTCACCTCAACCCTTTCCGCAAGACAGAGGAGTCATACGCAACTACCCTGACAGCCCCTGAAATAAATAAGCATATGGACAAGACCAATCTAGTTACTGATACTGACTGAAAAGGAGGACAAGAGCCACAAATGATTAAATAAAGGAATTCACTTTAATTGACAATAGCCGTCTTATTTTACATATTTCTATGTATTCTTTTAGCGCCTTCCGTTTGCTGCGTGTTACAGGAGAGATCTTTTGCCCTGCAGTGTATAGCTAAGGACTCATTCTTTTCCTCTTTGGAAAGAAAGATCACTAAGTTTCATTGTACCTCTCAGAGGATCCTTTCCACAAACCCAAATATTTCCATAGTGATCCTATGGTGTGACATTCCATGAGTATTTTTCAGTAGATTCGTAATTAAATGCTATATATTATAAGAAATACATATGTTGGTCTCCCCCAACTACCAGTGCCATCTCATCATGAGAATCCTGGTAGCTGGCCATAGAGAGAACTCCTCTGGAAGAAAGAGATACCACAAAGCTGAATTTCACTGCATAGCATAAGGGTGATGCATTTAATCTTTCATATCACAAAAGGTATTTGCGAAAAGTGAGAGGAGAAAAAGTGGAATCCAAGAAGCAAAAGGGAATGTTGAAGACTGAGGACTGGAAGAGAAGGCAAAATTCTTTCCACTTAAGCACCAAATACTTTTAAATTAAAGCAATCCAGAGAGGAGTAGTGTAAATGATGCAAAATGACGAAAATGAATATTCATGAATATGGTGCATTTTAATGACTGTTAAAATTTCTTGTAATGATTATTATTTTTATAATCAGAAAAGATTTTGGTAAAGTGATTTCAAAAACAGAGGCCCTTCAAAGTCCTGCTTCTGGTTATGATGAAGATGGTCATGAATGCCCAATGCTCCCACCATAAAATGGCAAAAAAAAAACCAGTTAAATTACAAAATTATGTATATTTTTTAACCCATTAGGGAGCTGAGGACACAAAGAAATTTAGGGAAAACCAAATCCCAGAGAGAGATAAGGTCTTCCTATACGCACTAAGACTAGAGGCAGCTTTGTGCCCAGGGAACAGGTGAAGAAGCAGGCCTGTCACTGGGTGAGGATGTCGCAGGAGAAGGAGAAACTGGCTGAACTTTTAACAATCTTGGGCTAATGTGGAATATGAAAACATATCAGCCCAGACACAGAGCAAGTCCTCACTATTTACTAATTCTGAACCTTAGGACTTTTACCAAGAGTTCAGCAGCATGTGGGCAATTGAGTCTAGGCAGGGAGACAAAGAAAGATTTCCAGTGGCACAGAAATCTTAGGGCAGAGCTGGAGAGCAGAGCAGAATCTCACGGGGACATGGATACCCAGCACAGCAGGAAGGAGGGACCTTTTACAACTTAGAGCTTTTGGAACCACTTTAAGTAAATTAAAACCAACTAAATCCACAACCCAATCCCAACTTAACTCTATTCCTGATTTGAGCAGAGAGATCAGCCCCTTGTGGGGAATAAATATTTTCTACTCCAGTGTCTATAATTTGTTCATACACGACATGTAGCACACAATACACAGCAATGAGACATCCATAGAAACAGGAAAATATGATTCATATACAAAAGAAAACCACCCAATGAAAACTGACCCACAGATGACCCAGATGTTGAAATTAACTAAGACTTTCAACAACTATTATAATTAGAATAATTATAATTAGAGTAAAAGATGGACATAATCAATGAAAGGTTGGAATACTTCATAGAACTTTTAAAAAGTTTTAGAACAGAAACATAAAATATTTGAAATGATAAGATCATTAAATGGGCTTAACAGCAGAAATGGACACTTGAGAAGAAGGACAGGTGAACTCTTGGAGAGATCAGTGGAAATTATCCCAACTAAGCTCAAAGGCAGAAATAAATAAAATAGAAAAATAAGTCAGAACATGAAAGACCTGTGAGACAATAACAAACTTTCTAACACACATGTAATTGGAATCCTAAAAGTAGAGGAGAAAGCGTATGGTGCAGAAAAAAGTATTTGATGAGATAATGGCTGAAAATTTTCCAAAATTGATGAAAGACATCAATCTACAATACCAAGAAGCCCAGAAAATCTCAAACTGAAAAAATATAAAGGAAATAACACCTACACCTATCAAAGTCAAAATGATGCAAATCAAAGATAAAGAGAAAATCTTAAAAATAAAGACTCATCCATGATATCTAACAAAAAAGTTCATTATTGGCTGTTAAAGAAACATGCTTACCCAAATATACACATTTCCTTTTCATGAAATTCCAAATGTAATATAAAAATATTATACATTACATGAAAAATATAATTGTCATTTCTTTGCCCAGCTTCTTTGCTCTGCACTCTGGTCACATAAAGTTACTTTTATCTCTGGCACTGAACAACATTTTCCAGAAATATTGGTTCATTATGTGTTCTATTTTTGGCTGCTTTGTAGGCTGTTTCGAGCCTAACTGACATAACCTTAAATTTACCATATAAATTGTAGTTCCTTAGAGTCATATTCAAGATCCTAATGCAGCCTCATCAAAATCTAATTTTCTAGTTTTATCTCTTATTAACCACATGCTTAAATATACATTAACATATGTCAGACATACACATACATCTTAAACACTGTTGAAATTATAGTTGTCAAAATTATTTTCTCAGATGTCCATGTAGACACACACACACACGCAAATACAGAGTCTATTATTTTCTCTCAACAGCTCTTCCATCAGGAAATCACTCTTCCTCCTCCAAGGTGGTTTCCTCATTATAATCAAAGAATCTTGTCTTCAGTTTGGACAAGACCTTAGCGGTGATCATTTGTAATCCACATGTTCTCAAGCAGATGTACAGGCAGAGATACAGATGGGACCCAGCCCAGACACAGGCCCCAGGACCCAGGGGGTGGGGGCAGATAGAATGAGAAATAAACTCAATGGTATCTTCTGGGGCTGACATTCTATGGAGAATAGGGGTAGTCAAGAAAGTAAATCCATGGACTTAATTTGCATTAGAAATAGCAAAAGGTTGTTTTTGAGGCAGACAACCCTGGACAGATGAGTGGGAGTTGATGCCACAGTACAGGGTAACCTAGGTTATCCAGTGAGAGTTTAATAGTATCATGATATTTTTCTTCCATTCCCTCAACCAAGATAAATAAGTAGGTAAATTAGCTCTAATCCCCAGTCTTTTTGCTGTGGGATAAGAGAAAGTAATTATTGTTAGAAACCTATCTTGGCCCAGGGATCCAAGGATACAGGGTAGCAGCAATTGTGACTCTCATAGCTTCTGAATAAAAGAAGAGAGAGAATCTTACTTCCTACACCATTGGAAAACAAGCGCTCTCATGTCAAATGTCATAGTTTCAGGTCCCTGTTTTAGAAAATCTATTTTTTAAATTCCTTAAACCTAACAGTTGGTATAATATCAACAGCTAACATTTATTTATTAAATGCAAAGCACTTTTTAAAGCACTGTATCCTCACTAACTCAATCACCAAAATAATCCTATGAATTAGATTGTATTACTGACTCCATTTTACAAATGACACAATTGAGGCAAAGAAAGACTTGGTCCAAGGCCATACAAAACAGATACAGAGGGTAGAGCTAGGACTGTTTTTAGGCAGTCTGCCGCAGAGCCAATCATGCTATGCTTCTTGAATGCAGAGAGGGCCAACAGCTGACAGTCCATCTTGGGTTCCTGGTGAAAGACCTCAAGGTCATTCTATTCTGTCCTATTTACTGCTTTCCATGATTCCTACAAACTGAGAAGCTAGAGTTCCTCCTCCAGATGTTTCTCTGTATCCAGCCTGTTCGTCTCTCCTAAACTGCTCACTTTGGGTTCAGATATCCAGAGCAGACGAGCTTACCAAGAAAAAACATTTTTACCCCGATAAAAACCTACTACCCAGGATGCTTACAGAATGAATCTTTCTGAAGCGCTAAGTTTACCATATATCTTACAAAATGAACAATTCAGAATAAAAATTCTCCTTAAGTGAGGGGTATAATTTCATGATCTCTCAAACCTAAAGTCCCTAAATCTAATTTTACAATGTCCCAACAACTAATTTAATCATTTGAGAAATACCAACAATCATACCATGATATCCTTAAGGCCCTAAACTGGCAGTCCTCAAATTTAGTTTGTATAAGAGTGACCCAAGGGTGCTTATCAAAAGTGCAGATTTCTAGACCTTATGCTTACCTTTGAATCAGTTAGTCTGGGCTGAGGCTTGGGACTCTGAATGTTAAGAAGGATGCTGAGGTAATAGTGAATCAGGTGGTCCTTCAGCCTACACTTTGGGAATCACCAGCTAATGTGTGCACAAAGACAAGCAAGTCGGGTTTGTGAACCTTTGATCATGTGTCTGATTGACTTCAAATGCTCAGGACAACTACACTTCTGTCTAAAACTGAACTGAGTCATACCTGAATAATTACTGGTTAAACAATATGACCTTTCCACCATTTTCCATCAAACATAACTGAAATTAAGAGGAAATATATGGTATGTCCTCTCATTATATCACAATTTCATTACCTGATCTCAACCCCAATATGTCATAACTCATCTCTTCACATGCTACTCAAATGTCCAACTAAGACTATTCCTTTTGAAAGAGATTGGGAAAAAAAAAATCTAACTGAGTATTTTCATTTAGAAAATTCAGTTCTGGGATTCTTCCCACCTTTTTTTTTTTTTTTTTTGGACTGTGAAAACAAAAAGTTGAATTTTCTTTTCAGTTTCTCCTTGTTAGGCAGAAGATAGATCTTTCCTTTCATTGTCCCTGAGAGTTGAACACATTGGGGAAAAATTGGGCACAGCCCATTACTTTTACAAACCCCAGTGAGTGAGCCTCAATGCACAAAAAGACGGCATTTGTGAACATCTGCAGCCTGATTAGATCAAAGACCAACAAATTAACCACAAATGGTTTTCCAAGGAGCATGCAAATATATCATTTGGAAAGGAGAAAACTTTTGGCAATAATTGCTAATCGACATTTTCCCTTTGGGCAGCCTACATTGCACCAAGGATCTCCAGCAATGAAGTTAATGCCTGTGCAGCATCTTGTATTTTACAAAGCTCTTATGTGCACATTATCACATTTGATCTGCATGTCGATCCTGTTATGCTGTTGACATTAGCCCATTTTACAGGTGATTGAAAAAAAGATTTGGGAAAGTAATGACTTGCTTAGGTTTCTCCAGCAACTGAATTGCTGATTTGACTGTATTAACATATATCTGACTCTGTGGCTTCCTTTCGATCATTCACATTCACACACATTTATTAAATGTCCATTTTGCACTTAAACACTATTTTTGGCACTGAGGATAAAAACAATTGAGACAAACGAGCTTCCTGCTTTCACTGAGCAATAGTCCACTGGGGAAGGGAACAAATAAATAAGACTTCAGTAGTGATAAACGTTTCACCTGTAACAATTGATACTGAAATCATGAAAATAAATAGTGATGGACAAAAAAATGACCAGAGAAGGGGGCTACTCTGTTAAGAATCTCTTGTGTAAGGGAGACAACTGGCACATCAAGGCGGGAAGGAAAAGCTTCGGCAGGAGGCAGCAGTGACCTCAGTGGCTCTGCAGCAGGAATGAGCTCAGTGTGGTAGGAGAATGAAAGGAATAAAACTCGTAAGTAAAAACTAAGATGAAATAAAGGTAGAGAGTGGGATAGAGGCTTGACCACTTAAGGCCCAGGTAAGGAATCTGCATTTTACTCAAATGCAGTGAAGATCTAAATGCAATGGAAAAATCTTAAGCAGAGGCTTAATGTGATCTGATCAGCAGTTTGCCAGACTGACCTTTATTGGTCCTTGAGTTTAGTGATGTTTTTGTTTGAACATAAATCCTTTCCCTGCTACCACCATAAGCTTTGAGAGCCTCGTAAGTTCAAAGTTATTGACTTCTGCTTGGTGTATGCACAAGGCAGATGATGGGAAAAGATAGCCAGGTCTATCCTTTGCAATTAACAGGCCACATGACCTTGGAGAAATTCTTTGCCCTACTCAGTCCTGCGTGACTTCCCTCTGTGTTCATGTGAGAATTAATGCCTTAAAAGTAATTGTAAAGCATTTTGTATAGATGTTGAAATATTAAAACATATTCCCTCTGAATGTGAGTGAGTTCAAATATAGAAGCGAGTTCCTCCTCTTTAGAGAATTCAAAATGATTTGATTGTTGAATTGCATGCCAAGTGAACAAGAACTACTATTTTGTAACTAGGGCATTCTTAACTCTGAACACGTTGCATGTGAACAGATGTAGAGAACAGACACAAAGGACAAAGATGGATTTATAGCATTATGAAAGCCTTCCCAGTAAAATAAAGAATGTGAATCTGTATAAAACACCAACAATTTTTAAAGGTTAAAAAAAAAAATCCACTAAAAGGCAGTCAATAGTTGTCTCTTAGAAGAGCTCAATGTGACTCTTTGGAATTCTTAGATTTGTTCGTTCATTTTAAAAATATTATAGAGACAGTCACATTTCTAGGTGCTGGCAAAACAGCAGTGAACAAAACAGACCAAAGTCCCTGCTTTCAAGAAGCTTGTGTTCTAGTGCTGCCAAATATTCCTAAGATTAAGTGACCACCTGCCAATCTCATAGAGCGTGACCGCCTCCTTCCCAATGTTAGTTTACTGCATGATACAGAGCCTGTCCTTTCAGAGATAGAAAGGAGCGACTGAAAACAGAGAGAAGTTTAGCTTTAGAACTAGAAACAAGTCTGATAAAAATACAAAGAAAAATTCTCATGATTGGTGGGTAA
>RJWJ010022844.1:0-26445 GCA_004363605.1 Indri indri | reverse complement strand
TGTCGGGTAGGGAGGGAGGGGGAAGGGGGAGGGGCGAGGGGGAGGAGGGGACGGATATATGCATACACAAAGGGTGCAATGCGCACCCTCCGAGAGATGGACACGCTTGGGACTGGGACTTGGGGGGAAGCGGGGGCAAGGGCATCATACGTAACCTAAACACCTGTACCCCTATAAACAACAAACAATAAAAAAAAAAAGTAGGTAATAGTAAACAATGTGAAGTTCCACAAATATGTGGTAGATTTTCATTTTGGAGTCAAGAGTAAACAAGTGGTCATTAAAATCACGGAGAGCATGAAGAATGAAAATGAGAGGGGAACCCACAAAGAAACCTAAGAAGGAACAGCCAGTGCCATAGGGACAAAACAAACATGTCCTAGAAGTGTTCAGTAGCATCTTTTGTAGCAGAATGCCTCCTACGATGAGGCTTTGAATGAGCAAGAGCTCAGGGGGATAAGTAGCTCAGGGGTAGGGGGCAGAGTGTGGGAATGGAAGCGAGACTAAGTGGGTGGGAAAGATAGCGGGGAATGAGAATAATTTCTAATGTTATTGAGTACTTCCCGGTACCAGGCATTGTGGTAAATACTTTTGACGTATTAATTTGTTTAATCCTTACGATGACCCATTATTCCAACTTTGCAGAGGGGAAAGTAAGACAGAAGTTGAGTAATACATTTAAGGGGCAAAACTGGGATTTGATCCCAGGCAGTTGGGCTTCTGTATACTTAACAATATGCTCAGTAGGATTCATTTTCAAGGCATTTTATTGATAAAGGTAGGCAATAGGAACTCCAAATCAAGGAAGAATGTTTAGGATGTGAAGTTTAAGTAAGGAAACCAGCTAATTTATTTTAAATTACCGCTGTCAATTAAAATTATCAGAACTGGCAGCAATCTTGCCACATTCTTTTTATTTTCTTTCTTGTGGTCCTAACCCCTGCTCTGTATCCACCACCCAACATAAACATACACACAAACACACACACACACACCCTTCTCCCTTTCTAATTACCATTGCTTCCTCTTTAGAAACATAACTGTTTGGATTCTACCATTGACCTCCCTGTTGGGAACTAAAGGGAAGAAGGAAGGGCCGGACATGGAGGACTCTGACCAGAACTGTCTTAACTGTCTGCAGATATTTGGTCAGAGCCCGGTGAATGAAAGAGGGCTGCCGTGGTGGAGAAGCTGGGGAAGGAAGACAGAAGGGTTTAAGAAGACACAGACGTTTTTTCTTCAGTATGTTTCCCGGGCATTCTGAAGGCAGGAGAAATATATACAGCTTCCACACTTAAGTGAGGAGGTGGCGCTGCCATTCTCAGGAATGAGAGCTGGAGGAGATGAGACTGGCTGCTTCCCTGCGCTCACACATCTCTGCCAGGAGCTCTGTGGGGACGAATGCAGAGGAAGGTCATGTGGATACTGACTGCTGCTTGCTGAAAAGCATTTTGCTCTTGATTCCAATAGCAGATGGAGAGTTATAATGAAACTAACGTATTCAGGCAATTTTCCCTTCTCTTCCCATAAACTAAAGTGACCCATTCATAGACGCATTCTTCTGTCTTCCCATAGCTCCAGTGCACAATGGAACACATCTCAGACTTGGGGGATACTAATCACAAGATTCCTCTGCTCTGCCTTATCTCTTCATCTCTGTTTCTTTAATAAATTTTTAAACAATTAAAATGACATGTGCTTATTGTATTAAAAACTCAAGCAATAATGAAAGCCACAAAGAGGAAAGCCACAAATCACCTCCAATTTTCTACCTATAATATCTGCCATTTGTCTGTACATATATACTGATGAGAAGGCAATATGAATAAAAGAAGTAAATAAAATAAACAAATTATTTAAAAAGAGATTATAGTATGTGCTACTATATTCCCTGTCCCTAAAACAATGCCTGGCTCATGGGAGGCATTAGTAAATTGTTGAATGCATGATCCCAGGCCTGCTGTGTTCCCTGCAGTGCCCCAGGCTCCTGACTGTCTGACATCCTCCTTTCTCACATCCGGCCTTAATAGGTATGAGGACATGTCACCCTAGCCTAAGAAATTTTATTTCTAATTTTAGCTTCTCAGAGAATGGGGTGTGCTGGTAAGAATGGCTACATTTGAATAGAGGAGCTATTTAGGATTTTCTCTAATATCGTTCAACATTCTTAGTCCAATATTCACAAGTGGGACCAGTCCCCCTCATCCATCAATCACACTTTGTCCATAGACATCTGGCAAGACATCTTAGGAAGCCCCCTCCTGTCTTTTGAAGAGTAGAAGGGATAGTACTCTGGGAGGCCAAGGCGGGAGGATAGCTTGAACTCAGGAGTTTGACACCAGCCTGAGCAAGAGCGAGACCCTGTCTCTACTAAAAATAGAAAAAATTAGCTGGACGTGGTAGTGCGTGCCTGTAGTCCCAGCTACTCGGCTAAGGCAGGAGGATCTCTTGAGCCCAGGGGTTTGAGGTTGCTGTGAGCTAGGCTGACGCCACGGCACTCTAGCCTGGGCGACAGAGTGAGACTCTGTCTCCAAAACAGAAGAAAAAAAAAAGAATAGAAGAGGAGGAAAGCAAGTCAGTCACCAACACAAGAGGTCCTAAAGTGCTCACCTTCAGAGCTGATTCACTCATCTTGTTTGCACCAAATTTAAGCTTTTTCTGTTCCCTCTGATACTCTGGACACTCCTACAGCATGCACTAAACAATGTAACCATCACTTTTCAGGTGTAGGCCCAGACAGGACCTGGCTTAATTCCAAAACTCCTGGATCTTAGCTGGCACTTAGTTTGCACTTCTCTAAATGACTTGAGCTGGGAAGGAAACACCTGGAGGCCCTGGGTGGTCCCTATCTGTTGATGGAGCAGCAGAAGGTGAACAAATGATGCTTCATTTTTCCAAGACAGAGGACAGTGATTTAAGGCCAGGGCAGATTGTAGCCCTGAGCCTCAGTCACAGGCTGCCTGGTACTATAGATGTACTGTGCCACACATCTGGGTTCTTCCTTGGGGAGAGAAGGAAGATAGCATCAGCCACAGCTGTCCCGGCATTACTCAAAGTGTGCTGTGATCACTGCTCACTGGCATGTGGACATGCACACGCTGGTGTTACAGTGATGTGCATGAGCAGAACCACCATGGAAATGGTCAACTCAACTTCCATTCATCCTTCTCAGGCTTCTCCATCTGATGGCACTCTTCCCTTCACATTCAAGGATAACCTCTTGCCTGTTGAACAGGTAAGGGGTCTTTTCTCCTACTTTTAAATCATTCCTAATATTAACGGCATGTAGCTGGGACCTTTGGGGGGTTATCTGGACACACTTCCCTCAGACCTTAAAATACGCAATTTCATAACACCAGGAGGTGCGAAATCCAGACTATTTCACTATCAAGTCTCTCCCTGGGAGTTACTTGAAAAAGGTGATTGAAGTAACAGATACTTATTTTGAGAAATCAAGTGGTACATAAAGGTACAAAATTAAAATAATTATTTTTTTCTGAGTCCTTCCAAGGCTACTGCTTAGATGTAACTATCCTTCCACACACACACACAAGCATGTATGTTTATGGTTTCTTAATTCAAACAGATGATTATACTATTCTATATACATCTTGCTATGAAACTTTTCTTTTACCAAACCATTTTTCCACAGCAGTTCATACAGCTCTGCTTCATTCTCAGTAAATGCTGCAGAGTATCCCAGTGTTTACATATACCCTAATTCACTCTAGTCTTCAAATGATGGAAATTTAGGATGTTTTCATTTTTTTCATCTTATTATAAAACTCTTTGAGGGTACTTCTATGGGATATATTCCTTGAAGTACAATCAGGAATAAAGGACATATGCATGTGAAGGATAATAGATTTGGCCAAATGTCCCTTTAGAGAGATTTCTCCAATCTGGATTCACATCAAAAGTAGGTAACAGTGGCTGTTTTCTCTATTCCTTCCCCACCTGTAGGTGTTAGCAGCTTTTTAATTGTAGCTGATCTAAAAAAAAATGCATGTTGTCATGCATTCTATTTCTTTAATTATGAGTGAGTCATTTCGTATTTTAGTTGAGTGTTGGCCATTTGTATGTAATCTAGTAACTGTCTTTAATATTTTTTTGCCTTTTTAAATCAGATTGTTCATCTTTTTATACTTATTTCTAAGTGTGTATTAACTTTTGTTATTTCTAAAAACATTTTTCCATTTTATTCATTTATTTTTGTCTTCCAGAAGCTTTAAATTTTGTATGATCTCAAATTTATCAATATTTTCCTTAATTGCTATTAGGTTTGTGTAATGTTAGAAAGTTTTTCCAAATACTATATAAGAAATATGTTAACATAGTGATGTTTTATGGTTTTAATTTTATATTTAAACCTTTGATGGGTTTGGAAGGTTTTTGGTTTAAGCAGTGAGCTAAAGATCGAGGAGATTTTCTTTTGCTCCAAAATTTTCAGCCACATTGTTCCTAAACAATTTAGCAAGTAGCCTATCTTTTCCTCCATATTATAATGTCACCTTTATCATGTACTAAACTCTCATTTATGTTTAACATCTAAAATTTTTATTCTGCTGCATTATTTTCATGTGACTACCACACTTTGAAATTTATCATTGTATATTTTACTGTATTTATTTTTAAAAATAAACTTTATTGTGTATATTTAAGGTATACAATATGATGTTATGGGATACATATAGATAGCAAAAAGGTTACTGCAGTGAAGCAAATTAACATATCCATCATCTCACAGTTACCCATTCTTTTTTGGTTTTGTGGCAAAAGCAGCTAAAATCTACTCATTTAGCATGAATCCCAAATACAGTACAATTTTATTATCTTTACTGTAGTCCTCATGTTGTATATTAGATCTCTAGATTTGTTCATCCTACATATCTGCTACTATGTATCCTCTGACCTATGTCTCCCCATTTCTTTTTGCTCTCTTCTCTCTGTATACCTGTATTTGAAATTCTTTTTAGATTCCACATGTATTTAATATTTTCCATGCAATATTTTTCTTTCTGCATCTGGCTTATTTCACTTAATGTAATGTCCTCCAGGTTCATCCATGTTGTGGCAAATGGCAAGATCTTGCTCTTTTTTAGAGCTGAATAATAGTCTAGTGTGTGCGTGTGTGTGTGTGTGCACAAATACTATATAAGAAATATGTTAACATAGTGATGTTTTATGGTTTTAATTTTATATTTAAACCGTTGATGGGTTTGGAAGGTTTTTGGTTTAAGCAGTGAGCTAAAGATCGAGGAGATTTATATATATATACACATACATACACATACCACAATTTCTTTGTCCGTTCTTCTTTTGATGGATACTTAGGTTGTTTCCTTATCTTGGCTATTGGGAATAATGCTGCAATAAACATGGGAGTGCATATTCATGGGAGTGTATCTTTACAAGGTGGTGATCTCATTTCCTTTGAGTATATGCCCCAAAGAGGAATTGCTGGGTCATGTGGTAGTTTTTTTTAATTTCTTTAGAAACCTCCATAATGGCTCTACCAATCTATATTCCCATCAACAGTGTACTGTTGGCACACCCTCTCTAATATTTGTTATCTTTTGACTTTTTGATAATGGCCATCCTAATGAGTGTGAGGTGGTATTTCACAGTGGTTTTGATTTATAGTTCCCTGATGATTAATGATGTTGAGCACCTTTTCATATACCTGTTGGCCATTTTTCTTCTTTGGAGAAATGTCTATTCGGGTCTTTTGCCCATTTTTTAATCGGATTATTTGTTTTTCTGCTATAGAGTTGTATGAGTTCTTTGAAAATTTTTGTATCTTATCAGATATGTGGTTTGTAAATATTTTTTCCCAATCCATAGACTGCCATTTCATTTGGTTAATTGTTTTCTTTGCTGTGCAGAAGGTTTTTAGCTTGATGTAAGTCCTATTTATTTATTTTTGCTTTTGCAGCCTGAGTGTTTGGTGTGTTATCTAAAAAATCATTGCTAAGGCCAATATCCAGGAGCTTATTATACATTTTAATAGCTGAAAGAGCTAGTGCACTCTCATTACTTTTTCTCAGAATTTTTCTTATCTGTCTTACTTAAGTTTTTTGTTGTTGAGAATTAGTATCTTTTTGTCAAGTTAAAAAAATTATATATTGATCAATTTAGGGAGAATTGGCACCTTTACAATATTGAGTCTTCCTATCCAAGGCAATATGTCTTTTTTACATTATTTTTTATTTCACTAAGTGTGGTTGAAATGTTTTTTTTAAATGTAGCTTTTATTAGTTTACTAAATGGTACATTTTATTTATTCTTATTATTGTTCTAACTCACTATTATTTGTATAAAGGAAATTTGTTTTATATTTAATTTTTTCACTTTACTGAATTTTATTTTACCACTTTTAATACTTTATTATTTGGTTCTCATGGATTCTCTATGTATACAATTATCATTCAGAAATAATAGTAATTTTGGTGTTTCTTTAAATATTATGTCTTGTGTAACTGGGTTGGCCACAAGCCCTAAAACACTGTAAAATAAGATCAGTAGTAATCAATGTTTTTTTCATGTTCCTAATTTTAGTGGAATGTTGCTATTTCTTTACCATTAGGGATATATTAGCTTTTGTTTGTGTATATATAAAATTATTGCCAAGTAATATCAGTCTATTCTATTTTAGTAATTAATTTAATAATTAAGAATGGATATAGAATGTTATTGTTCTAGCCCTGTTGCCTAAGATTTCCAGGTCCATACCTGGAAAATAACAAAATTAGGTTTATTGACCCATTGCAACGAGACAGACCACATCCCAGAGGAACCATGGGGCATTTCGCCAAACAAAGGACAAGGGGAAATTATTACAGGATTTGGGATAAAGGTGGAGTTTGGGTGAATATTAAATAAAGAAGAATGTTGATAGGTTCAGAACAAAGCAGGCCTGTGTGTAAAAGGCCCACATCAGGTCTGCAAAGGAGACCCAGAGTCCTGTTTCCTTGGATACTAGAAAATTAAGAGAGGTATGGGATGTTGTGTTCAGAATCCGCTTATCTGCTATTCTGCATCTGAGTGTAATTTGAGGCTTTGGTAGGAGTTAGGAAAAGAAAGGAGCCAATTAAAGAGTAATTTAGAAGACAAAATCAATAGAACTTGGTAACACTGGATGTGGAGTGAGGAAAAACTTAGTTGAAATTTGACACCTCCCGTTTATGGCCCCAGTCATTGGGTAGATGACCATGTCTTCAACTGATGTGGAATATACACTGTAACAACAGTTGGTTTAGGGAAGCAAGAGAGGGAAAGGCAGGATGGTCACCTCAGTTTTTGAATTTTAGGGTTTCTGATTGCTGTAAGACTCTACAGTATAGCTCCATAGGTAGTAGGATGTGTAAGTGTGGGGAAGCTGGAGGTTGGGGTACAACTATAGCTATAGAGGCCCAGGAGTCATGAACATTGCTGAAGGAGGGCCCGCAAAGTGAGAGGAGCACTGATCAAGAGGAGAACTCAGCCAGGTGCAGTGCTTCACACCTGTAACTCCAGCACTTTGGGAGGCCGAGACAGGAGGATCGCTTGAGGCCAGGAATTTGAGACCAGCCTGGGCGACATAGCGAGACCCCATCTCTACAAAAAATTAAAAATTAGCCAGGCATGGTGGCGCACACCTGTAGTTCTAGCTCCTCAGGAGGCTGAGGTGGGAGGATTGCTTGAGCCCAGGAATTTGAGGTTATGGTGAGCTGTGATCATGCCACTGCACTCCAGCCTGGGTAACACAGTGATTCCGTCTCTCAAAAAAAAGAGAGAGAGAGAAAGGGAAGAACTCCAGAAGATTTTTCTAAGGTTTCCAGGCTGGTAGGATGAGCACTCAGTGAAGACTACAAAAGAACAGAGAGAGTAGCAATCAAAGCAAAGAACTGCCATGTCACGGAAATGGAAGGAAGGATTTCCAAGGAAGAGTGGTCAACTGTATCAAGTGCAGGAAACAGGCTCAGGAATGAAAGAATTGAATTGGCTTAACAGTTGGCAGGTGGGTAGTGACTTTTGCCAGGGTAACTTCAGGGAAGAGGGTGGAGCAGAAGACTAAATTCTATGTATTCGGTCAATAATACTAAGTGAGATGTGGAAAAGTGAGAAGTGGGCTGAGAAGGGGAGGAGACGGCAGTAATTGCTGTAGCATCAGGCTCAAGGGCTGATTTTTAGCAAAAGATTCATTGTTTCACTTTTTCCAGCCAGTTAGAATCAGAACCTCTGCTATGCCTGATGGATTTCTCAAAAATATCAAATGAAGTCGAGTCTTCTATAGTCTTTCTGTAGTCACTTGAGCACTTGATCTCTTTAACTCATTCCACATCCTCCTTCCTGCCGCTTCCCTGGAATATGCGCGCACACACACACACACACACACACACACACATTTGATTCTATCATAATGGCCACACAGACCCTTTCAGAAGAGATTCCTCCTTGGACTGTACCAGCAGGTATGACTGTGGCACTACACAAAGCTGTGGGGAAAGACTAGATGAATCTTGGGCTCAGAGGGAAGGGCTCAGTTGCACAGGTCAGATAGTCAGATAGTATAAAGAAATCCTTCTTTTGGAATTATTTAGGAAAGAATGGAGTTTTTGAAATATAAAATCAATTATAATTTTTATTTTGTGTCCTGTGCATGTGGCAACACAGCTGTGAATACAGGCATGGTTAGCACAAACCACTCCAGCTAGCAAGACCAGGAAAAACCCATGGGTCACCTGAGCTCCCATCTCCACCTGGGTGGCAGCCCCACCCCTTGGATTTTAAACTCTGTGGAAAGTGCAGGCTTGCAGAAGTCCTGTGGAGCAGAGCAAAAAGGTAGGATGTTAAAAATCTTCCTATATTTATTTATGAACTGAACAGTTAAGTATAGTACAAAGGTGCTGCAACTCGCTGACCTCTTCTGTGAGGTGTGGACGGGGCCTTTTCCCAGTGCCCTTCTCCACTTGCCTGCACAGCTCCTGTGCCTACCCCCAGAAGTGCCCCACACCAAGGCCATAACACGATTTCCCTGCCCTGCGGCATCCCTCACCTATTTCTTATGGGTGGGGCTCACCACCTGAGTTCAAGTGGCTGGAAGTCCCCCGGAAAGACTGTCCTCCCTGATCTCTTTAAGAGATGAGGAACTGACTTAGCAAAAGCACCTGGAATGTGCTAGTTTCTGTGCTGGGGGCTAGGGATGGAGCAGAGAACAGCAGAGCCAGACTGTCTCCCCTTGTGGACAAGGTTAGGTAAATATCAACTTGGTTCTCACACAATGGGCCTGGGCAAGCACATTGCTTACATCAGAATCACATGGGGCTAACTTTTAAAATGCAGATACCTGACCTAGCACAGACTTGCTGAATCAATACCTCCAGGGCCTGGAATCTGCATTTGTAATAAGGACTTTGACTCATTTATCCACACACTGCTGCTGAAGATTAACCTCCCTACACCACCTGTTATTCCCCCACATCTTCCAAATGCTTTCAAGTGATTCAGTTATGCCCAACATACTGCAAAGGTGTGTTTTATTCTATTTCAATTCTCAGACACTGGTGTTCCAGATGAGTAGTATACATGGCAACTTTACGGTTACCAGAAACTATCACTGTCGAAGCTCTTTAGAGCAGCGCTTTCTGAAAGAACTTTCTATGATGATGGAAACATTCTCTTTACTGATCAATATGGAGCCACACGTGGCTGTTGAGCACTTGACATGTAGCTGGGTGGGACTGAGAACATAAATTTTTAATTTAGTTTAATCTTAATTTAAATTTAAATAGCCACATCTTGCCAGTGACTGCCATATTAGACAAGGCAACTTTAATAAAAAGTTTGCTATAGATCAATGGGCATGTGCACATAAACCTCTTCATTTTCTTGGAAATAAGATGGAATTCTGCATGTCCAGTAAGTTCACTGCCTTCATGCCCTGAGCCTGTGTCCCCCTTACAGTCTGCCCTTACCAGCTAGCCTACCATACATGTGGGGCTTAGGTTGTTCTCTCCTTGTTTCATCTTGTCCATGTGGTCATATCCTGAGGACCACAGTCTCTTCCTCCTTTTGTACCCACCACCCCAGAACCCACCACCATATTTGGCCTGCAACTTCCCCATGCTGTTCCTCCTACTCACGTGAGGTTGAGCATTTTTTCAGGTTACCAACAGCATTAACATAGTCTGCTCCTAAGTATTTTTCGTATGTGGTTTTGTCTGGAAGTGTGGCCAAACATGCAGTGTTGTCCTTGAACAGAAGGTCCTTAGTTTCAGACTGGAACAAACAGAACTTCTTCGAGCAGTCAGGTACGTTTCTTCCAAACTCAGCCTGTCAAATGGACAGAAAGTGCATGAGGACCTTTGGCCTTGAGCAGCTGGGAACACATGGATCAGAGGAGGCTGAAAGCTCTAAACCAGCCCTGGGCAAAAAAGAAGCCACAGAGTATGCCTCTGGAAGTTTTCACCTTCCTCACCTGCTGTTTACCCACTTGGGGCCCCAACTTCATGCTTTCATGACACACCCAAATGTTCTGTAGGGTCCCTGGTCCCACCTTCCTCTGAGAAGTCCCTCCCACCCACCTGCCCACTCCCACCTTCTCTGATCTCTCTTCCTCACTTCATTATTAATGTCCCTAAGAAATAAGAAGACAATAACATGTCCCTTCTGATGTTATTGTCAAAGAAGATATTAAATGTGAGCCCTCCCAGAAGAGTGGTAGAGATAGTTGTTAAAAGTTCGCGTTTGACTGCATTTTGAATTCTGTCTTGGACAAGCCACTTAACTTCTCCAGGCCTCTTAAAGTCGTAAGTGAAATGATGATTGCAAAAAGTTTAGCATTCCATATAGCAGCTAGGAAATGTTCATTAAATATTCATTATTGTCATCATGTGCCTTAAAAGGACTTCTGAAGATATGCTATCTTAATTTAAAAAAACAGCTAATGGTGAATCAACAGGCAGGGTGCTATACTTAAAAGGAAGGTGATGGTTATGTATAGAGGGGCCTTTAGGATTAGAATACCAGCAAGGCTGGTCCTGAGTGGTTGTTCTCCCCAGAGAGAGGCTCTCCAAGGATAGGGGTCCCAGGTTTTTCAGACTGTTGAGAACAGTGTTTAGTCTGCTAGGCAAGAGATACAGAAATCCATGCTTCATGTCTTAGATCAAGGAATGCTGGGAAACAGGATCAGTCTTCTCCTTCATCTTCAGGGAGGACAGAGTGGAGGAGATGAGGGTACCCTTGAGCGAGGTGAGGGAGAGCAGGAAGGCAGATTTCTGGAAACGTGGATCAGATGGGGACTCATCTCCAGTGAGCAGGAGTTAGAAGCAGAGCCAGGCCTGGGAGATCCAGTTCCATAATTACACAGCTAGTGTGTTTTGACCACTTTCTATAGACCAGGCATTTTCCTATGCCATTTGGGTGCATTTCTTCACTTAATTCTCATATTAACTAAGAAGCAGGTAGAAGTATTATTATTCCTATTTTGTATATGAGGAAACTGAGGCATGGAGAGGTTAAGTAATATACACAAGATGGCACAGCTAGAAAGCTAAGGAGCTGAAATTTGAACACAGATATTCTAGTCCACAATGAATGGCTTCCCAATTCTGGTTTTCAGAAATAGAATGCTGGAGTCAGGGCTGCACTTAGGTGTGAACTTTCCCAAATAACCCACACCCATCTAGGAAGAAAGGGTGGGAGGCCCTGGCTGGTCTGTACCTGCTGGTGACTTAACACCTCACGGACACAAGCTGCCTTATCTTTCCGTGAGACCACAGCATGATTTGGGCCTTGGGCCAGGTGGCAGCTGGCAAACGCATCCACAGGCTTCCTGGAACCGTCAAGGCACAGCAACTCAAAGTTTTCCTTCCTCAGACTCTTAGCCCATGCGTCCATGTTATTTCCTAGAGAGAGAAAGGTGGTGAATCAGCCACAACTGACAGCTTTGGTCTAGGTGCCCTCACTAGGGGGATGCAGTTGACTCACTGGTGTGTGGAGGACCTGGCCTCTGTGGCCAACAGCAGTGCCCACGGTGGGGCTATAGCGATCGGGAGGGGAAGAGACACCCGTGCACTCTATAAGGCGATACTCAGCTCACACTTACCAGGAATTACTCGTGACCACCACCTTCCAATCTTCCCCACCAGCAGGTGGGAGTAAACTATTAATATATTGTCTGGATGTTCAAAAAGATCTTCATTTCTAAATTCCAAAGCCTTCTGTACTACTTGCTCCAGCATAGGAAGAGTGTGATGCTCTAAGCCAGGCTTATCGAGCTCTGTACTATAAGTACGTAAGTCATCTCCACACAAAAGAACTTTGTCCCAGAAGACACTTTTGGAATCTGCGCCAGTGTTTTCAATCCAACTATCTCGTACCAGTTCTAAATGAAAATGTGCTGTGGTACAGGTCCATATCCTGTCTCAGCCCCTCGCCTCGTCTTTTCTATATTCTCTTTGTTTTTTTCTTTTTACTCACCACTCTACAAACAAAGATTCTGTATTCTCTTTGAAAAAAAATCTCGCCTATTCTCAGGGTTTCAGCTTCTTCCTCCTATTCTCAAATATGTTTTGCCAGCTTTTATTTCTCTCCCATAATGCAGGATTGCAACCTTTGTTCTTTATCCATTTTTCATTTAATTTTCTTTCTTTAATTGAGCAAGTAATATATGAGACCACACTCATACATTTTTTAATATATCTACATATAAACTAAAAGTACTCCTTTTCTAAACACCCTAAATCTCACTCAGTTCTGTAGTGCTAATCTTTGATATCACATCTGCATGTTTCCATCCATGCCTTGCTATATGCATTTACCTATATGTGCATCCATATGGATGCTGCATGTTTATGATTTTGTTTAGTGTTGGATCTTTTTTTTCCTTTTTTTTTCTATTTTTTTTTTTTTTTTGGCCAAGCTCTTACAGATCAATAGTATTGGATCTTGACAGATGTAAAACTCTCTAGCTTTTTTTTCAACCACTTACACACCTTGTAGATTCTTTTTGTCAGTGTATATAAATCAAGTTCAGTCTGTTTAACTACTGTTTCATATTTCGTGGTATGGCTATAACATAGTATTTTTAAAACCATTCCTCCATTAATGGGCACTTAGAGTATTTACAATTTTTTCCACCACAATGGGGTTAAAATGAGTATTATTACATATGACTATGCTTTAGTAGAAGTGGAAAATAGCTAGTTCAAAGGGTATGGGCATTTTTATTTTAATAGAGAGAGATAAATTGCCTACCCCTCCACCACCACATAACACACACATCTTTGACCACCTTCTAAGATTTCTCCTTTCTTTTCTTACTTCTGTTTCTCAGACTCATATCTTCTGAGTCAAATCCATCATCTTTCCTTCCAAATCCATTGCATTTTATTTAGTAATTTAAGCATTTATTGAACAATACTATATTCTCAGCTCTCCACAAAGCACAATCTTATTGGAGGGAGAAATAACACACATACCAAAAGTAAAAATTCAGGGCAGGGATAATAACATTTTATATTTTGTGAAACACATTCTAAATGCCATGTAAACTCAAAACCAGGGCTTTGAGAGCAGATTAATTAGGGAAGGTGGCTGGAGGAGGCAAGGTTTTACTTATTTCTTGTAATACGCATAGGATGAAAGGAAGAAAAAGGAATGAATGCCTCTCTGTGTGAGGCAAGAAGGGACAGGTGCCTGGTGTTTCTAATGGGGAGAGGAGACCAGCCCCTGGAACAGTCTCGGGCAGTGGGGCTGAACAGATGAGATACCACTGGGCACAAAAGGCCTTGAGAGGGGACAGTGAGGAGGGCACTCAAGCAGAAGGAAAAATGGGTCTATGAGGACTTGTGAATGGAAATCAATGTTAACAAATGAAGCCAGAGACTGAAGGTAGAAAATTAAGAAAATTTAGATGGGAGGTGATTCAGTCTGGGCTAGGAGGGCAGCAGTGAGCACCCAGAAGGGCATGTTAAAAGTATGTTTTTTTCCAATAAAAGTAATGCATGTTTACTGATGGAAATTTGTAAAATACTACATAGTATCAGGAAGAAAATCTTGCAACATTTGTAATTCCACAGCTTACACCTTCAAAATTGGTACATTTCTTCCATTCTTTTTACTACACGCATACAATATATACACGCATATATGCATAATTGAGATCAAAGAGCCCATGTGCTTTTGTATCTTGCTTTTTCTATACCATAATGTACTATAGCACTTAAGATATATTTTGAAAAAATAAAATAAGACATTGACTGACAGACTTAATCTAGGCCTGACTGGCAGGGAGTATAACAAGATTCTTTACAGGGATAGAGGGTGTGAGAAGAGGGAATTTTGAGATAAAAATGAGGAATTTCGATTTATGTAAATTGAGTTTGCAATGCCAATGTATTCTGTACATAAAATGACACCTTGGGAAACAGAAGTACTGGAATGAAATTTAGATGAGAGGTCAGACCTCTCGTCTAAATTCTATTCGGAAGGTAAGAATCCGGAGTCGTTGCGGAGTGCGCATCCAAGGCCTAGTGATGGGAGCCCTACTCAGAAGAGTATAAAAAGAAATCAAGGACAACAAAGAACCATGCTTACGGTGACACTTGGCAGCAGGAAGCAGAGCCCTTAAAGAAAAAATAATACGAAGGAAGAAAGAAAGCTTAGCCAATCCAATATTCCTTTAAATAAATTTTTAGCAACTTCTGTGTGACGTGTGCTATACTAGGTGCTGGCAATATAAGAGGAAGAAAAAGAGGTCAAAGAGTTTCTGTAGCCAAAGTATATTACAGAATGTGGTAAAGTCACTCATAGCAATTTGGGCAGAGGATTCTTGTTGCAGGATGGGGTGTGCCATATAAGAAGGCTTCTTAGAGGAGTTGGTGCTGAGCTATTAATCATTCATTCTAGATGAGCTGCCTAGGAAAGATGGGAGGTTGGGGGAATGAACATGAGAGAAAGCAGGAAAGTAATTAGCATCCTGGACTCTAGTGGGTTCCACTAGCACTTAGCAATACTGAGGGCCGGGCACAGGGTGCTCATTCTCACCAATCTTTGTTTTGTTTGTTTTTAATGTCATGGCTGTCCAACTTTCTCTCACAAGTAAACAACCGTTAATGATTCTTGCCTGAATCAATTATCAATATGTTGGTTGGTAAATGATCATGTCTAACTTTGTTACTCCTTCTGCATTCATTAGTTAACATTCTATGATGAGGAAGCGCTTTCCCTTCTTCATTTCTCTAATCGGCATTGCCTCATGGATTCTTATTTTATTCAATGGGTTATTACCCCTTACTGCTATCATTATTTATTTTAATATTCAAAATTCCCAGATTTGGCAGTGTGAGGTCCTTCAGATTGGCTCCTGGGTGTCTGGATATGTCCCATCAGCCTTTGAGCACTTCCGTGTGATGTGCTAGGCTCACTGTACATTTTTCCTGCCCCAACCCTGGAGTCAGCTACTTTTCCAAGGAGTCCTGATTCCTCTTAGCAGAAAATGGTGTTTATAAGCCAATATCTTCATGCTCATTCCTAGCCTTGTGCTATTGCCTCTAGGTCTTCTCAGCGGACAGAGCCAGGAAATATAGAAAATAGCTATAAAGGACATTATTGGGATGACTGAAATTTGAATGTGGACTGTGGATGTGATGAGTATCAAGTCCATGTAATGCAAAACTTCCCGATCTTGATAACTGTACTGTGGGCATGTGGAAAATAGGCACTGAAATATTTAGGGGAAAAGTACACAAGGCCCACAGCTGTGGGGGTACACGTGCGAGAGGATTTAGGGCCACTGGGAGCCCCATGGTCCTGATCATTCTGCCAACCCAGGTTAACACTTCTCTCTTCACTAAACAGACAGGTTGAGAATTAGAGCTTTGGAGCCTGACAGCGTCCATAATACTTCCACAGAGGCATCCCTGAATATAAGTGAATACCAGTGACCCAGACTTTAGGGGGATAGAGGAGCATGTGCACATACCCTCAGTGTTCTGCTCAACAGTCTCGTGTTTCACAAAGGCCACATCTCCCTTCTCAACCAGACACCTGCAGTGGTCCAGACAGGCGGAGAGAGAAGAGAGGAGGTCAGAGTGAGGCATCTGTCATTTAGGAGACATATATCATTATAGATTCAGGCTGGCCATCTGATAACAGCAATTGTAGTAACTTCCACTCTGTTACTAGGCAATGTATGGAATAAAGAAAAAGAAAACAAAAGGCTCTGAATTGCTGCATAGGTATATAACCTCAGTTCCACATGCTACATCATATTTTTGGTACAGCTTCTCTGACAGATTACCTCATTTTCCTAGCATCAACATGGACAGTAGAGAATCAGTTTTTTTCAGTGAGGCAATGCCTCCCCTAGCATATGAAATGTGAATGAAAAATTCAATTCCTTTAGATTCTTGTAAGAAGCAAATGTTTGTGCAACATTTGTTAGAGACTGAAACTCTATTGCAAATTTCAATTTGTGATATCCTTTATCCTTTTGAAAAAGAATTTTGATATTCATGGAGCATTTGTTATGTTTTGGGTTCTCTTTTTTTTTTTTTTTTTTGAGTTTTTGTCTTGTTTTGTTTTTTAGAGAAATGCAGAGAGTATGGCAAAACCTGGTTTTAAGGCACTTGACTCTATTAACTCCCAGTCCATGTATCTCTGAGTGTCGTATTGGGGATTTTAACACAGCTTTGAGCCACTACAAGTCCCTAAGAAGTTTCAGAAAAGAAATAATAATAAAAGGAACTCTACTTAGAATGGTTCTAACATTAATTTTTCCTGTATTCCAGTCCTTTGAAAACACATACCACACAGGCGATGAACTAGTATGTACTTTAAAGCGTGCCCAAGGCCCTACTCGATGATCCGGGTGGGTCAGACTCTTGTTTGATGGGCCTAATCCTGCTCTTCATCTACTTTAACCCCCTTGCTTCAAGGAAAAGAACCTGCCTCTTCCTACAGCGGTTCAGGAGTTCTGAGGGTAGCTAGCTGAGAAGGTGGGCACACCTATTCACAATATATGGCACACCTATTGTGCATATATTGATTTTGTTTTATTTTTCTTTTGAGTTTGGAGTCTGTTTGTCAGTTTGATGTGTTTTACTTCATAGATAAGTTTTATAAGATATGTTTAGAGAAAGAAGCCTTTATACATGTGTATATAAGCGAAGTTTGAGCCTTTTCTCTTGACCTGTATTTCTCAAACATATGTTACCACCACAAAAAGACAAGGTCGAGATACAAACTCTTAAATCCCTATGAAAACAACACAGTCTACTTTGTAAAATTGGAAACTTGTGGAGTGTGAATTGTACTTACTGTAACTCATAAGATGGTTCTGACTGGAAAATAGGGATAAACTTTGTTTTTCATTTCACTACTGGGAAGCTCAATTATCATACAATTCCAGCATCTTTGTGCAGTTCATGGATTCATGAACCACCAGACAACAGAAGGCCCGAAGCAGAAAGGATAGTTAAAAAGTAATAAAGCAGTAAGGTACACAGGTGTCTCTAAAAAAATTATAGATGCTCCATAAAGTACAATTGTAGTTAGGAATTTGGAAATCTTGTACTTCAGTATTTTGTATTTCCAGATGAGTATGGTTTTAGGTTGCTCAGAGGCACATGGAAGAGCTTGGGCCAAACTCCTGACTCAATGTTTATCCAACTGTAGTAGGGTTTCACTGCCTTGGCACTAGTGACATTTGGGGCTGGATAAGTCTGTGTTGTACAGTGCTATCCTATGCATTGTGGCATGTTTAGCTGCTTCTACCCATTAGATGCCAGTAGCACCGTCCTCCTCCACACTAACATTGTCATAATCAAAAACATCTCCAGACATTGCCAAATGTCCCCTGGGGGGCAAATCACCCCCAGTTGAGAACTGCTGAACTGACCCGCACACTAGTCTCCACTGTCTGTGACAGCCAGGTGTGGTAGACCGTGCCCTGGAGGAGTCTGGCTGCCCTTCCACACATGTGGCTCTACATTCGCTTGTAAAATCTCCCACCTTAATGTGTGCAGCACTAACAGAATAGGAACGTAAGAATCTTACCTTGGTTCCTGAAAGAAATCTGGTTAAGGCTGGGATATTATAATATTTGTGTCAGTGTTAAAAGACTCACCTGAAAGCCCCTGTGTAGCCATAGTATCCCTCTTTGCTGTTGGGCTTACATGTATTGGGGTCTGGGCCCATACACAGCTGACAGAGACTGGAATTTTTCAGAGACCCAGGGGCACAGCCTTCACTGAAAAATTCATCTGCACAGAAGGACAAGAGGAAGTCAGCTCTTTCTGAGTCAATACAAGCAGCTTTTATCTAAGACATAGCAGGGCTGCATGGCCCAGGAGAGATAGAACATACTCATTACTTCTGTGAAATGAATGAATTTCACCACCACCAACTCAGGATCTGCCTGGCTACAGGATTTAACAGGAAACTTAGTGAGGTTGGGAAAAGGAGTTAGTGACCAATTCAGGATGGAGAAGTTTCCTCGGAGCACCATGACGGTGTCATCACTAACCTAAAGGAAAGAAGAAATGGAAATGACATGAAAGGGGACAGAAAAGGGATGAAGAATGAAGGTTTCACTTCCTGAGCTTGTGCCACCTGTTTTCAGATGTCACCTTCCTTGCCATTCATTAGAAGAGACCTTCCTACATCCCCAACCTCAGGAAAGGGATGGGGAATTTTCCTTGCAACTCAGTTGCCCTCCCATGTCTGTAAAAGTGCCAGGAGGTTCAGGAGAGCAGAGTTAGGGCCTTTGCCAGTAGGGATACTAAGCTTTCTGGATGTTGCCATGGCCGCGCTTTGCTTCATGTCCAACTGGTATCACAGAGCACCCTGGTGCAGGGACGTGCATCTCCAGTCTCCCCACACATGAGGTTTTCTGGGTTCATAACCAGATTTTGAGTCCTCTCTTTTTAAAAGAGTTGCCCAAATTTGGAGCTGGCAGGGAGGAAGTACTCAGGAAGCTAATGTAAATGAGAACCACTGGAAAACATTTGTCTGTGGGGAACTTACACTTAGAAGTTTAAGGGAGCAGAAATAAGTGTACCTGATGATAGTCAGAGGACACAGAAATTAAAGTGATTTCTACTCCTTTGAAGGCTTCTAGGAGCTGGGCAGTGACTCACAGGGCCTACAAAACCCTCTGGCAGGGATTGCTGGCTGTCTACCCAATATTCATTTCTAGAATGTACCAAGAGGTGATGTACCTATGTTCTGAGCAATGAGAAGTTAGTTAAAATAATTGGGTAGACTTCCTAGAAGGCTCCTTTAAAAAGCTGGCAGCAGCTGGCATAAACTTCCACTTTCTCTAGCCCCTTGGTGCTTGCGGCTGCCTGGATGGTGGATGTGATAGTAACCGCAAGGTGCCCTTGAAGATGGAAGCCTCATGCTAAGAATGGAAGAGCAGAAAGAGAGAAGGAGCCTGGGTTTCTCATGACCATACCAGCCATGGACTACTCACCTCCGGTCTTTTTCATGAGAGATAAAAGTAAATGCGTATTTACTTTATCCCATTATGTGCAACCAAAATGAACCATCCTGACTCAGCAACCTAGTTCCATCCCTCCCAGACCTTTCTGATATTTCCTGGAGGTTCACTTTTACCAAATTCTATTTCTATAGAACCAGAGTGCACAGCATCTTACGCCACAGCCCTCTCCCCCGAGGAAAGACCTTTCTGGCATGGCCTTCATCACTGCTCCTTCTCGGGATTCACTCACCAAATCTGCAGTGGTTGAGCTCATTGTAGAGCAGGCCCATGGGGATGTTCCAGCCAGCGGTTCTGTCGACTCCAGTGTGGCAGGACTTTTTGCCTTTCAGAGTGTTCCAGGTGATGCCAGCATCTGATTTCTTTACCACTGCCACAGCAAGATACCCTACAAGAAAGACACCGGAAAAGGATATATTAACACCTCTGGGGACTCCAGAGTGTCTGCTTCCAATTAAAGCCACTATCTCCCTAGGGAAGCAAAGATAGCCTGGAGTCAGTCATTGAGTCTTGAGAGGATCTCATAGGAACTGACTGAGGGGAAGTACAAGACACTCTGTCAGGAGAAGACTAATATGAACTTTGAGAACAAAATGCTAAGAACACATTATCATTAGAGCAATGGCTGGTATATAACCCTTCTCTGAATGCATGCAGTTACTGAAGTTATAAACCAGCAATTCACCCTCCAATGTGTTCTATCAGAGGAATGAATACTGAAAGAGCTAACATAACTCCAACCTTCTTATAAATTAACATATATTTGGATAGAGTTTTAAAAGACCAATAAACTACCGGGAATAATTAGGCCAGACATTTTCTGATAAGTAGAATATAGTTTTATACTAAAATAAACATGTAAAGTAGGAAATATCAAAATTAAGTCAGCTTCTGTTTTCAGTAACAAGTACATGCTGGTCCTTAAAATGGGGAATAGAACATCAAGCCATGATGTGTTTGCCAATTTAATTAATTCAGAGTACTGTTTCCAACAGAAACAATCCTTATTGTCCATGGAATGAGAATGGCTCTTTCTATATCTGTTAGAGAACTTGGCTCCTAAAATGATGGGGAGAGGCTGGGAGGTTGTCATCAGTGGAAGTCACAAGGACAGACTTGCATACTAATGGCTAACTGGAATATGATCTGCAGGGGCCTGAGCACAAGGGTTGTGGGGCCCAGTACTCTTGTTGGTGTGATTTAAGACTTCCTGACTTGCTCCTGCTCTCTCTCTCCAGATCCTACCTCAGCCAGAGGCCTGGGTGAGAACCAGGTTGGCCTGGGTTTCTGGGCCCAGCCCTGGCTGGGAGTCAGGTAATTTCATGCTCCCAGACATCTGCCTGTGTGAGGCTGTCAACCCTGTAAGGAAAAAATAAGCAAGGTTCCTTGGCTGGTGCTAACTCTCCTCTGAAAATGTGCAGGCCTCATGTCGTGTGAGGTGGTGGGAAGCAATAGAAAGGGCCTGGATTTGCTTCCTATATGTATGATCCTAGACAATCTGTAAACTTTCTGAGCCTTAGGGTCCTCTTATGCATCTTTAGAGGATGCCAAAACCTATCTTATAGGATTAGATGAGAAATCCTGCGTGCAAGTCATGGTAAATATAAAGAAATAACCAACACTATCAACTATTAATACTATCTTTCCATGATTCTTTTACATTCTAAAATTTGGTCTCTTCCAGTGCCTTACATACTTGTGATTTGAATTTTAAACTTACCTAACCAATTCCCCAAAACAATGGGAATTTACTTTTTAACTCCAGAGATTACCAATCCCAACTCACCTTCCTCTGGTGTTTCCGTACATTTGTCGCTTTTTTCTGGAGAAAAGAAAATGAAGAAGGCATTAAACTCTTATTTCTAGATTGGAAAATCATGCCTTTCTTATGCTGCAGCTAAGAATAAAAGAGTCAGATGAAACTATCTACACATGTCACCAATTCCCAAGAAGTCCCAGACTCTCTGGATGATACAAGTCCATTTCCGCTGCTGGCATCTAGAATTCATCTACAAACTGTGAATTTCAAGTTTCCTGCTCTGTCTACACCCAAAGGGATGGTTTGCTGGCCAACTATATTGAAATTCCTGCAACAAGGCAGTAGGGAAGCCAGAAGACCCGCCAGAAATCCCAGTCCTCTGCAGTGGGATCATTTTTAGTGGGGACTTCACAGTGCAGAGCTTCCCTTCTCCACTTCTGGAAGGCACCATAACTCCTACCCTTCAGGATGACCGTGGGGATTCAGGATGAGGGAGCTCAGAGCCTGGGAAATAGGAGGTGCTCACTAAGGGAGTGCTCTGTGGCAGCTGTGGTATGAATCAGTCTGCACTTTTTCCATGTCCTCTCTCCACGGCCCAGAGGGAAGAAAACACAGAGAGGTGCTCCCCTCCACTTACTGTAGTTCTCTGCCAGGACAGGTATCAAACCACACTTGCCCGCTATGTAGACATACCCTCCATCCAAGCTCATAGCATCAGCTTCTCCATTCTGCAAAGACACAGAAAATCACAGCAGATGAAAAGAGGCCATGTCCTGCACTATCTGCTTTTCCAGCTATTTGTTTGAAGCAACCTTCCCGGCACAGGTCATGAATGCCAGGGAGATAGCAGATGCTAGTATCAAACCCCCAAGTCAGTCAGGCATACCCAGCATAGAAAATAAAATGTACTGTAATTTTCACCCAACCTTCATGAACTGATAATCAACTCCAGGTGCCTGGCTAAGTTTATTCAAGAGCAAAGACCCACATTCAGTCCTCCCATCCTCTCACAGGACACACTGTCCCAGAGACACTCCAACACCTTTCTGACACCAAGCATTCTCATTTGTGGACAGATGAGTGGTGTCAGGAACTTGTAGCTGTGTCTGCAAGCACCTGCTGATATGGCCTGTAGCCCCTAATTTTAGCCTTCTTGACTGAGTGCTGTTTCAGTGAGTGGTACATACACAGCGTTTAATGAATGAGTCACATGTTTTCAAATAATCTAATACTCAGAGCTAATAAGCCCCATATTTCAGAGATGCTTAGATTCAACAAGATTTGTAAGATTTCCCTTGGGCCTGGTAATGTACTTTCTGGGAAAACACCATAAAGGAATAATCAGATAGGTAGGAAACTATTTGGGCAAAATGTACAAGTGGGCAAAATAACAAATGTGATTTATAATAGCAAAAAGAGAAATTCAAATTATAATAAATGACAAAGAAATGGCTAAATAAATTGCAGCACCTTCATGCTATGGAATAGATATCAACATCAAACTATCATGGTTTTTTTCTTTAAAACATAAGTATGGCTGTATTTATTTCTCTCAAATGCATACAAAACAATAATCATACAGCAACAAGTCTTTTTGGTAATGATTTGATTCATAAGCATTTGAAATTTATATAATTTCACATCAATACCCTTGTATTTTTAAATATTGTAAGTAAAAAAGCCCCAACTCTAAGTAAAAAAGCAACAACTAATTTATATATTTCCTATGTCTTCCTCTATACATGCAAGCTTTAAAAAGTTACAAACTGCAATATATACTATTATGTCCCCATAATTAAAAACAAACAAAACAAAACAAGTTACAAACTGAACATATAAATCGCATTTAAAAACTTGAGATTTTAAAACAGTCTCCGCAGTATGATTCAGAAAAATCCTTATACTGACAATATAGTGGTTAATTGTAGGAGGGAAAAAGGAAAGAAGATATAGACACAGTTTGCTCGCTTAATATTTTACTAATCCTGTCAGTTGAAAATGGTGATATCCTGGTAAGTAACAGTTTAGGTTTAATATGAGGAATGGGGTTTGTCTCATAGATTGGAACATGCATTTGGAGTATTTTCCCATTGATCTAAGCTCACTATAGCAAACCGATACCAAAAGAGATAAATTATTTTCTTTCATACATTCAAACAATGTCTGCCTGGTGATATGTTTTAAGCTCTTTGCATTTCAGCTTGAAGGCATCTGTCACCAGACCAGTTTCAGATTCCATGGGTCAAGGCTCAGACAAGTTTTTAATGGATTTTCAAACTTTTTCAGGCTTGCTGAAATAGCAGCTTCGGAAAGCACTTTTACTGCGGTAGTCCCATTATCCATGGGGGATATGTTCCAAGTCTCCCAGTGGATGCCTGAAACTGTAGATAGTACCAAACCCTGTATATACTATGTTTCTCCTATGCATACAGACCTATGACAAAACTTAATTTATAAATTAGACACAAGAAGAGATCAACAACTAATCACAAAGTAGAACAATTATAACAACATACTCTAATAAAAGTTATGTAAATGAGCATTCTTGGGCTTCTCCTCTCTCCCTCCCGCCCCCCAAAATAGCTTAATATTTTTGGACAGTGGTTGACTGTGGGTAACCGAAACCCCAGAAAGCGAAACCTTGGATAAAGGGGGATGGCTGTACCTCATTTTCTGTTTCACAACAGTTAGCTGGCTCCTCCCAAGTCCTTTTAAGCCCTTTCTTTCAAGGTAGTTCTGTTAGTTCCTTTTTATTTAGCACAACAAATCCAATGACCTAAGAATGATAACTGTTTGCATATGCACAAATGTCGTCCATTAGTGGGAGATTCTTCAAAGTTGCCTCTACTTTCCCAAAGGAAACATATTCTCCTGCGTGTAGTTTTACAAGGTCTTCGTTTATGATCAATAATCTGTATACAGCCATCAAACTCTAGTATCTCCAGTACACAGCCACTTCTGTCCATTTTCATTTTCAAAGAAATCAGCCTTTATTTTTGCTTCATCTCTATGGTATCCTTTTGTCACATTCTGGCCACCAATAAGAATTTTACCTCTGGGATGTGGTTTATTAGTATTGGAGAATCCACCTTCCTCCCAGTCCTTTAATTTTATTTCATAGCAAATGAATGGAGCTCCCACTTCCACCAGTATTACAATCCCACACTTCTGTAATTGTTCCAGCCCCAGCAGATTCAGTGAGTCCGTATCACTGACCAACAGGACAACAAAAGCAGATATTCATGAACTGCTGCATGTTGCAGAAAATAAAGCACCACAGGATATAAGCCACATATTTCTACCTAGCAAGCTTTGAAATTTTCAGAAAACAAAGCTGTCATACAGAGGAGTACAATGCCCTTTTAAAATCTATTCCATTTTATAATCATAGGCCAGAATGAAGCATGATCTCTTTGTAGATCTGATCCATGATTCCTAGAATAGCTGCCATCAGTGTTGGTTTCACCTGGACATATCCCCTTTGCTTCTGTTTTTTACTTTTAAGGACTGATCCATTAAAGTGTGCAGTGAAGAGTAGCCAATTAGGCATCCATGTGAAAGAAAAACAAGCTCGGCACTTAGTTTTAGAATATGGACCAGAGGAAAATATCCAATGTAGACATCTTCCTTTTCCAGTCCTGGAATCCTTCGTGCCACCCCGGTTATACCAGTAATAATGTTACTATATGAGAGTACAACTCCCTTTGGAAGTTCTGGGCACCCACTTGTGTACATGATTACTGCAATATCTGAGGGTGCCCTGGTTTGCTCTGAGGTCTGTTTTTCACACTTACCTTCGCTTCCACTGAAGCCATGGTGTCCACAATAATACCCTTGGAGAATTTGGACAGGTCAGTGGCTTCCCATTGACAGTGATGATGTGGCACAGGTATGGGACCAAATAAACTATATCTTTTAACTTTGTTTGCAAGAGTTCTTTACTAGCAATGGTGCTGCTCACTTCTGTCTCATTTACTCTACGAACAATTGCTGGACCTCCTAGAGTAGCATATAACAACGTAACAAACTGAATAGTCTACATAAAATACACCTGTGCAGCAGTCATCCCCTTGCCCTGGTCTCACCAAACATGGTGATGTTGATCTTTGGTTTCTGACCCAACATCTGTAAGCTGTTTCCAAAATTAAAGCCTCAAATGATGACATCTTCATAGGAGAGCAAATTACAGTATACAAGAATAACCTTTTAAAAAACGTTTCAGTTTGGTTGTACTTCCTCCTCCTTTGAGATTTCATATGTTCCAAAGAGCATTTTGTCCTTAAATTTGTTTTTTGTATACATAGAAACTTTATCTAGTGTATCGCATCCAGGGTATTATATTGAAGCCAAATTGTCCAAACTGTTAACAGATCTGTATATAAACTTGGGCTTTGAATTTGCAGGCTTTGCTTTCATTTGGTTTGCGTTTTCTTGTCTTAACTCAGACAAAAAATAAAATGAACTGTATATTAAAATGACAAAGTGATATTATAAAATGTACTAAATATGAAAGAATGGGAATGTTTTTGGTTCATGGTAAATGGTTTTGAAGATCTGTGGTTATTCATAAATGCTCAAAAATTAGAATAAACAGATTTTAGCAAGAATCAGTTGACAATGGCAGGAGGTACTAGTGCCTTCAAGATGTGCACTTTTGTTTCAGTACGTTTACTGTTTTATTATAAAGGATCCAACTCAAGAACAGCCAAATGGAAGAGCTGCATAGGGCAAGGAATGGGGAAAGGGGGGACATGGCACCTGGAGCTTCCATACCCACACCCTCTCCAGGATTGCCACTCTCCTGGCACCTCCATATGTGCACTAACACAGAAACTCCAAGTCAGGTTTTTAAAGAATGATTTATGATATGGGAAAAGCTCGCTAGATAACATTAGGTGAGTAGAAGGTAGCAAGCAACCTATATGATATGATCCCAATAAGAGGATTTTCTCTGAGTTAGGTTATTAGTACTTTTCATTTTCTTCTTTATATCATTCAAGATTTTCGAAATTCTCTATAAGCCAACATGGAATACTCTTTTTTTTAAAAAAAAAAATATTTTACAGACAGAGTCTCGCTATGTTGCCTAGGCTGGCCTTGAACTTCTGGGCTCCAGTGATCCTTCTGTCTCAGCCTCCTGAATAGCTGCGACTACAGTGTGTGCCACTGTGCCCAGCTAGAATACTCTTTTTTTTTTTTT
>RJWJ010022843.1:0-26446 GCA_004363605.1 Indri indri | reverse complement strand
TGGCTTCCCTTCCACTCCCTTCCTAAATATTTCGGACGCACCCCTCCTCTCCAGGCACTCATTATTTCTCACTTGGATTCCTACGACCTCCTCCAAATGTTCTGCTGCTAATTTTGTGTGGCTAATCTATCCTCTGATTTATGGCTCAGTGAACTGTCTAAAAGTTAAATCTGACGTCTCCTCCCCTGCCTGAGGTGCAGCCCATGAAACAGAAGGTGCACAAGGCCCTCCTGCCCTGCCGCCTGTCTGCCTTCACCACCACCCTGCATTCCCTGCCTGGACACTGTTCACTCGGCCTTGCTCCCTCCTGCCCTGCTCATGCCTGGAATGTCCCTCCCTGGGCGGGTGACTCTTCATCCTTCAAGGCTCTGTTCGCCTTCTCTGGGAATCTTTCATGAGCCCTGGCTGGTCTCCTCGCCTCGGTCTCCTGCGGCGTTTGCGCACCCTCGCTGCTGCTCTCGCCCCGGGCCCTGCTCCCTGCTCCCTCGCTGGTGCGTGGAGGACACGGCCAGACAGTGCCTTCGGTCCTCGGTACCTGGCGGAGTTCTTGGTAAACAGAAGGTGGGCAGTGAATAACATTGGACGGTGGCGGGAGGCTGGCACGAACTGATGATGTTTAAAGTTCCATACGGTGTAGGGTAGGGGTTGGCAAACTACTGTCTGCCAGCTGATCCGCCTATCGCCTCTTTTTGTACAGTTCATGAACTAAGTATGGTTTTTACACTTTTAAATGGTTGAAAAAAAAAATCAAAAGAAGACTATTTCACGACATAAAACTGGTGTGAAATCCACATTTCAGTGTCTATAAATAAAGTTTCCTTGGAACCCAGCCACGCCGGTTCCCTTGCGAATTGTCTGCAGCTGCTTTGTGCTGCGGCTGCAGAACTGAGGTTTCCATCACCCGGCTCTCTGCAGGGCACGTCTGGCCACCCCCAGTGCGGTGGTGGCACTAGCTCTGCAGCCAGCCAGAGGACGACTTGAATTCGCTCTCCGTGGGAACATGAGGCCAAGGATGCACACGTGGTAGGTGGTCCTGGGAGTTGGGGGGGACCCTGTGAGGAACTTCATCCGTGCCGGGTGTGTATGACGATCTTCATGGGAGGTAGCCAGACAGATGACTTTGTGGTCTCGTTGAGGGTTTCTTACGTTGATGAGAGGTTATGAAAGACTTCCAAGACCATTACTAAACATTGATATTACTTCTAAGGTCACTAATAAGAAGGGATATTAAAATAACGGATGCCCTCCTATAATTTGCATGAAAATGCTTTGAGGACCAGCACCTGTGCTGTCTGATAGAACTTTGCGATGATGGAAAATCTCTTCTGTGCCGTTCAGGATAGTAGCTCTCAGCTACACGTAGCTTCTGAGCACGTAAACTGTGGCTGGTACAACTAAGGAACTGAAGTTTAAATGTCATTGGATTTAATTTTAAATATCACATGTGGCAAGTGGTTCCCATCTCGGTGCAGCCCTGGAGCGCTGAGACGCCCACGGTGGTCTGTAATGCCCATGGCCAGCACCTGGCAGGGAGCCTCTCTCTCACTTGAAGGTCTGCCTTCCTGGCCTAAAGACAAAGGGGTGGAACAGGTGTGGGTGGCCACAGAGAAAAGGGGGGCTGAGTCCTGCACGCCCTGCCCCTTGCCTCCCCACTGCAGCTTCCAGAAAATCACACTGGGAGCCGAATGCGTCTAGGAAGCTTGTCTCCAGGGCGGCTCCTCTGTGGAACTTTACAAGGATTTGCTTGTTTTCCTTTTGTCTCAATGTAGCACATTTTAATCTCACTTGAGTAGCAGGGTCTCAGCTGCCAGTGGAGCTTTTCCAAGAGGACGATAAAGAGTTGAAGTAAATATTTCTTGCAAGTCGCTGTGAAGGTCCCTTTAGATATTAACTCTTCAGCTCTTGCGAAGCTCGCAGGCGAGGGCTAAGTGAGCTGACAGTGACTGGCAGGAATGCCAAGGAGAAAGCCTGCAGAGAATTGCCCACCCCAAATTAAATTCATTTCTGCCAATTGAGACAGATGTTTCCAAGTGCCAGATTTCATTCGGAAAAACAAACAGCCTCAAAATCTCTGTATGGTTTTTGAGGTGTCATATATATGATCTATATATGACATACATATCTTAGAAGTAATATCTATATATGTCATATATAGATCATATATAGCTCATATATATCCTACATATGCTATACACCATATATCACACATGTGATGTATATCATATATAGGTAATATATCGTATAGACCATGTATTATATGTATTATACGTAATATATAATATATTTTATATATATATATATATATATAAATATATACCCTATTCAGTGGTCCCAACCTTTTTGGCACCAGGGACTGGTTTCATGGAAGACAATTTTTCCACAGACCTGGTGGGAAGATGGTTTCAGGATGATTCAAGCACATTACGTTTATTGTGCAGTCAGACCTCTCTGCTAATGATAATCTGTATTTGCAGCCGCTTCCCAGCGCTAGCATCACCGCCTCAGCTCCACCTCAGATCATCAGGCATTAGAGTCTCATAAGGAGCTGCAACCCGGATCCCTCACATGCACAGGTTACAGTAGGGTTCCTGCTGCCATGAGAATCTAATGCTGTGGCTGATCTGACAGGCAGTGGAGCTCAGGCGGTGATGCGAGTGACAGGGAGCGGCTGTAAATACAGATGGAGCTTCACTGGCTCACCCGCTGCTCACCTCCTGCCATGTGGGCCGGTTCCTGACAGCCACAGAGTGGTACCAGTCTGAGGCCCAGGGGCTGGGGACGGCAGCTATATATCACATACATCATATTTATGCCCTATATATATAATATGTATATAAACATATACATACATAAACAAGCTTGAGGAAAGTTTGCTTACCCAGTCTGAGTGACAGGCTACATGGACCAACCTGCGTGCTGACCCTGGACGTTGCCTGTCACGCTGGAATGGGCGCTGGAAGGGGTCTGTCTGCTTCGTGGCACTAGCGTTAGAGGGCTTCACTGCACTGACTCAACATTCTCTGAACAAGAGCCTTTCATTTGTTTATTTTCCAAAGGGAGGGAGCATTCTTTGTCTTTTTCTTTTTCTTTATTTTTTGTGAAGTACTGAACTGAAGTGTTTACTGTCTAAACTGAGCGTGAGCTTTTTGGGGCTGGATACACAGAACGGAGCACTGAGACCGGTGCCCTGAAACCAAGTGCAGAATGCCTTTCTCTTCTCTCTCTCTGCTGACGCTGCAGCCTCTGGCACACGCGTGCAGTGCGGAGTGCTCCGTGCGGGTTATCTGGGGCACGTCAAAGGAATAGAAAAGACAGCCAAGATGAAAGGCCACTGGACACCTTCCAGTGCCCTCTGGCTCGTGGGGAAGCATGTGGGCCATGCATGGTGTCACCAGGACAGCTGGCTCCGCCTGTCACATGGGGGCAGCTGAGAGAGGACCGTTAGATTGTTGCTTGGGCAACATGCCGACGCTTTGCACAGGTGCGTAGAGCTTGCTGCAACTGACAGAGAAAAAAGTTGAGCCATTTCCAAGGAACGCTTGGGAAAATCCAGTGATTTGTAATCATGTAATCAAGTTAAATAGTCAACAAGCCTTTGTTGGGTGCCCACGAGGGCCTGGCACTGTGTGACTTTGTTTGGGGCAGAGGATGATTATATCGGCTGGGCCCCTGCGGGACGTGGCAAAATGGGGCGCCGCAGAGTTGCAACCACCCAGCCTTGGCGAGCTGACCTGGAACATCGCCGTGAGAGAGCGCTACGGAGCGGTTTTAATGCCAGCCCGCCTGTAGGTTGTGTGTCCGTGCCGTGGTCTGGCGCTGTTGTAAGTTTGCAGTGCGCGGTGGTAGTGATGGTGGTAGGCTCTGCACTGTAATCTTTTCAAAGCTTTCCTAGCACGGTCCAATAAACCGTGGTGACAGACACGTCCTACATCGGCGCTGTCCAGTATGGGCCACATGTGGCAATTGAGCACTTGAAGTGTGGCCAGTTAAGGAGGAACCGGGTTTTAAGTTTTATTTAACTTCAATGAATTTAAGTTTAAATCTGTTGAATATCCATGTGTGGTAGTGGCTTCCAGACTGGACAGCATGGGGCCGGATGGAGGTGGTCATCCGCTCCTGGGGGTCCTTGAGCCCCCCGCCCACGTGCCTCTGACCCTGCCGCTTCTCCTGTAACTCTCGGCTCGGGGGGCCACCCCTAGGGAGACTCCTGAGCCCCTGAAGCTCATGAGGATGTGTCCTCAATGCCACTGTACCTCAAGGGTGCCTTGTTGCTGCATTTCCTGGGACAGTCACCACCCCCACTCTGTGTCTGTGCCCTCCCCGACCCTGTGAGCCCCTTCTAAGAACAAGTCATGACCACACATGGCACAGTGCCTGAACATCCCAGGAGCTCTGAATGAATAAACACGTTGAGTAAATGAAGTTTGTTTAACGAACACCTAAGTAACGCTTACCACATGCCAGCACTCTTCTAAGAGCTTTTCAAATATCAGTCATTTTTGGACACATCTTGGTTGGCAATATGGTTCACTTTGCAGCTGTGGGTTTAGACAAGTTACTTGGCCCCTCCAAGATGCATTTTCTTCATTTGTAAGATGTGGATAATACCAAAATGGCAGGTGGTTCTGAGGATTAAAATGAGAAAAAATATATGAAGAGTGCACGATGTTACTGTGAGCTCACACTCTCGGGAGACACCAGCGAGCAAAACAATTTACTGTCCTCACGGAGATAATGTAATCGTGAGAGACAGATTGACAAATACCATAGACAAGCAAACTGTGCTGTATGTTTACATGCAGTGGGAACAAAGCGAGGTCTGGGTAAGGGTGTTGGGGAGCCCACGGGAGTGGGGCCAACACTGAATAGGGGGTCAGGGCTGCTTCGCTGGAAGGTGATTGTCAAGCAGGAGCTTGGAGGGAGGGGAGCGAGCGAGCCGTGCAGACACGCAGGGAACAGCATTCCTGGCAGAGGGAATGGCCATGGCACAGCTGCAGGGGCAGACACACCTGCAATGTTTGATGAGGAGCAGGGGAGCGTGTGGCTGGAGGGGCAGGGGGTAGGAGAGGAGGGGCCGGAGGGGACCTGGCACAGGTTGGGGGGCTCGTGGCCAAGGTGAGGGCACCAGCCTTTATTCTGAGTGAAGGGGGGGCCATTGCAGGGCCTTTAACAAGCTGACGTTTCCTTCTGAAAGGTTTGCTTCAGGTGCTGTGCTGAGAGTAGATCGCAGAGAGGCAAGGGGACCCGGGGAGATCAGTGGGGATATTCAATATCCAGGAGGCTGCGGATGGTGGCGTCTCTCCTCTCCCGCCACCGTGTGTGTGCACGCGTGTGTGTGCGTGTGATGTGTATAACGTGCATGGCTTTGGCTGTGGAAGATCTCAAACACATCGAAAATGGGTAGAAATACTATGGCTCTTTCGAATCATGCAGCCACAGCAAGTATCAGCTCGTGCCCAGTCTTCACCTTTGCCCTCACCCGCTTTCCTTCCTCTTGGATAATTCCAGACATTGTATTGTTTCCAGATTCTGGGTCCATTTTGAAGGTAGACACGACTTCCCGACAGACTGGGAGTAAGGGAGGCGGGAGGCGGATAAAGTCGCCTCCGGGGTTTTTGCTGGACACCGGGAGCATGGAGGTGCCCCCGCTGAGCTGGGGGCTGGGGCGCAGCAGGTGTGGAGGCCGGGAGCCGAGGCCTGGACTCCGGGCTTTGCGACTCCATAGGCCCCCGGGGAGAGGCCAAGTTGGCTGACACTGCGGCTTCAGCTTGGGAGACAGGCCCAGGAGGGCGAGGCGCGTGGGGCCCCGGGATGCGGGTGGCCCGTGGTCTGCGGAGCCAGGGGACTGGACGAGGTCACTATGGGAGGAACCAGCCGAGGAGGGTGGCCAGGAGCCGCCTGTCCTGTCGTAGGTGTCACCAAGTCACTCTGGAGACACTGTTCCCGTTCGCATTCCCGACAGCAGAGGCGGATGACAAGAGTGCCCTCGGGTTAACAAAACAGTGACCGTTTCATAGGCCGGTGGTATTTTACAATCACTCGTATGGTGTGACTGCAGGGCGGGTTGACGTCTTAGGCCCGCGGGCCGCTTGCATTTCTCCCCGCGAACGAGCGGAACTCCTGCGGCACGTTAGTCTCCCGGAGTTTCGGTTTAGGGCGGGGAGGTGGCCACCGCGCCCCCACCTCCCCCGGCCTCTCCGCTCTCCGGGTCTCTGCTGTCCGGACTCCACGGTGCGGGGCTGGGCGGTGCGGAAGTTCCACTCTGCGGGACGGGACCACGCGGCCTGCGGCCTCCCTGCTGCGTTGGCGTCTGGGGGCGCGTTCCCCGCGGGGGCTCCAGCGGGCACCCCTGCATCCTCTGCCCAGCGCGGTCCTGCCTAGCCGGGCCTGCCACCTGGGTGTTCAGTAAGTGCTTTTTGAATGGATTCAAGGGCTATTAAACACGAGTTATTCTTTTCTAAATTAAAATAATTTCCCCCTTTTAAATACTAAAACAAAGCTTTGCATTTTGTGGCGGTCGGATTTGCATTCTTTAGCGATATTCTGTTCATAAATTTGCAGAAGGAAGCCTCGCTGCCCCCTCCCCCTCCGCGTGTTGCGCAGTCGCGTTCCGAGTCAGCGGCACCGAGCGGACCACGTTGGCGGGACGCCCAGCTCCGTCCCCGCCTGACCTCGGGCCGTCCGAAGCGGCGTGGGCAGCCCGTGGGCCACCGCTCGGTCCTTGCCGCCCTCCTCGCTGCTAGGAGGCATGGCTGAGGCTCCGCGGGAGGGAAAACTGACCTGGTTCCCGGACTTCACGCAGCTGATCGACCTGGCGTCCGAGTCCGTGGGAGGAAAGGTGAGCGGCCTGGCCGTGCAGAGCCGGTGGGAGCAGCGGCGTGGGCCGGAGGGACGACCTGCCTGCAGAACCGTTTGCAGAAAGACTTACCAATAATTCACCTTAAGCAGGCCACGACTCTGAGCAAGGGCGGCCTTAAGGTTTTTTTGTTTTGTTTTGTTTTGTTTTAAAGACATCATGCATTTGTGAAAAGCATACACCATCCCTCTGTGTTTTGTTGCAGTGTAGAGTGTAGATCAGGGGTCCTCCGGCACTAGCTGGGTGAGGACCACGTGAAGAACCCAGTACACTCCTGTGCAAAAGCCCCCAGGTGCCAGGCGCAGGGGGCTCCCTGTGGTAAAGGAAAGGCCAGTGCCCCCCCCAGGAAGCTCATTTCCACCGGGGAGACTGGTGTGAAGTCCCGGCCAGCACTAAGACCAAAACCAGGCCGGGTGCTGGGGCAGGATGGGGGCGGGGAGGGGTCGAGTCCCAGCAGGTGAGGCAATGGCCTGGTGCAGGGACGTTTCCAGCACAGAGTGCCGTGGTGCCAGCAAACGGGCCGACCGCTCCAGCTGGTTCCGTGTCGGGAACACACCAGGTGTTTGTGGGGAGAGTCGGGAGAAGGAGTCTGGAGAGGGTGGAGAGGCCCTGTGTGCCCTGCGAGGGCTTTGGCTGAGGAGCCATGGACCGTCTGGTCACCCCGATGTGTGCTCTGGAGACCCCAAGAGATTTCCAGGGGGCAGGTCAACCCCCACACAGCAGCGATGCCCCTATACTCTGCCACCCGAACAGCTGGCAGCTCCAGAACAGCTGGGTCCTCTGCTGCCTTTTGGGCTTCTGAGCTAGTGCCAGAGACCAGGGCAGTGTCCCCACCTGGCTGCAGTGGTCACTGGGCTCCAGGTTAGGTCAGGTGACCAATAGCCTGCTTTCCTGACAGCCGACCTGCAGGGCGACCTGTGGGGAAGAGCCCTGAGCCCATGGGACCCAGCAGTGACCCAATGTGGTTTTTTTTTGGGGGGGGGTGGGCCTTTCTGTGCTTGTGAAAGTACCACAAAGGCTTCGGTTCCTGAAAAGAAGAAAGTTGGGTTTCTTTGCTTCCCAAGTGGAAGAAGTTAGCGCTTTCTCATTCAGATGGTGGGGGGCGGGGGGCAGCTAAGAAAAAAGGTCGGGAGGAAAAGACTGGAGGAGGCGGGCAGCGGAATCTAAACACTTAGAAAGCTTTGCGGCTTAATGGCACGCGTGGCTTCCCCTGGGCAGTTTCACGTTTCTTTTTACTGCATCTTGCAGTGTTTCACTAGGGCATGAAATGAAATGATTTTTAATTTATAGTTATTTTATCTTTACTTCTTTCTTTCTTTGTCTAGATTTTATTTGCAACAGATGACTTTTTTGCTCCTGCAGAAAACCTCATAAAGGTATTGTACACTGGCATTCTGCAACGTCGAGTGTTAGTGTAGGGTGATTTATGCAACCATGCTAATTAACGTCTACCTGTATGTTTGGGATGGGAGTCATGGGATGTGTCCCAGTGAGTCAGCACGTGAGAACATTAGAGACATGTGCGCATCAGCATCAGCTCATGCCAAAACACAGAGAGACAAAGGAATTTGGGGCCATCTTGCTTTGTGGGGGAACACGGAGGTCCCCAAATACTGCTTTTCTGATTCATGTGGATTTCATAATCTGTGATGGGAAGAAAACTGATCCGTGTCTTGAGTTTTCTGGAAAATGTTTACCTGCCTAATTGTAAAAGTGCAAAACAGCGTACTTTGAAAATGGAGAGTACTGACAAACACAGGGAGGAAAAGGCGGCTCTGCTGGAGTCCTAGTCCCTCATCACGCCCGGTGTGGCATTGAGGATTCTGAGGGTGGAGACGAGCTCGGGCACTCACAGTGTGTGCCTGGGTGCAGCGGGTGTGGCCACGGCTGAGGCCTCCTGGCCTCCACTGTGAGCCGTGGCCCTCGGCCACACCAGTGAGGTGGCTGCTCTCCATCTGAGCAGGACGTGACCAGGTCCTGAGCAAGCTGGACATGACCCTGTGAAGGCACCTTACACATACAACTCACTTATTCCTCAGGAGGAATGAAAATAAGAAGGGGAACAGAAATGTTAATTAACTTGCTCTAGGTCACACAGCTAGCACACGCCAACGCCGCTACCATTTTACCAGGTGTCTTATCTTTGAGAAAGGTCAGTGCATGCACACCTTGACCCAGCTGTTCTGCAGATTTCCCTCGTTTGCACGAGTAGGCAAAGATACATAGAAAATATTGATTCTGATATTATTTGGAGGAGAGATAACCAATCTAAATGGCCGTCCATACAGAACGAGTTAAAGAAATTGTCTCTTCCAGATTGGAGCATGATATGGCTACTAAAAAGAACGCACGAGCTCTCCACACACTGGCAGCAAAAGAGGCCCCTGCACACTGCGAGTGCAGACAACGGGGTTGGAGGCATGCACAGCCGCCGTGGGCGTGGTTGTCTGCGGAAGGGCTTGAACACACATATGCATGTATACATGTGTATATCTACATATACACTTGAAAATCACCAGGTATACATGTGTTTCTCCTTTTTGAAAAAAAGTTACAGATAAAGCTAAAGCCCCTTCCCCTCCAACCTCAGTGCTAATTCACTCCTTCCCTTTACAGAATTAGCACCCCCGTAAGATCAGAGTATGCTTTAGTCCACTGGGGCTGCTGTAACAACACGCCATAGACTGGGCGGCTTAAGCACAAACGTTTGTTTCTTGCGGCTCTGGAGGCTGCAAGTGTGAGATCGGGGTGCCGGCAGACCTGGGGTCTGGCGGGGCCCCTCAGGCGACTGTCTTCTTGTGTCTTCACACGGCAGAGAGCAGGGGGGGAGGGAGCAAGGTCTCTCCTGTCTCCTCTCCTAAGGGCGCCAGCCCACCATGGGGGCTCCCCCGTCATAGCCCGATCACCTCCCAAAGCTATCGCCTTGAGGATTAGGCTTCCACATATGAATTTTGGGGGGACACAAACATGCAGTCCATAACAAAGTATCCTTCTAATGTATTTTATAATTTAAATAAATGTATACATATCCACAAATAGATAACAGTATTATATTTTAAAATTTATATACATATGTCATAAAGTCCCCAGCATTGGCTTTTTTCACTGACTATCTGCGAGCTCCATCCACGCTGACACGTACAGACCCGGCCATCCCGTGACTGCTGCGCCCACACCACCGTGGCCCATTCGCACGTCCTTCCTCTCTTAATGCACATTATTAGGTTGATTACATTTTTCAAGTATTGCAAACGTCCGTGTGCACACACGTGGGTTTACCTCTAGGACTGGTCTTGGTTTTTCTCTTTCTTAAAGAACACATCTGTGATCACATGGCATGTGCCATTTTTGCGACAGCACTGTTTTTTCCTGCCACCTGGTAACTAGCCTGTTTCTCCAACGTCTCTCACGCCTTCCCCTTAAGGTTTTTTCTTCACCATTTATCTATTTATTTATTTGCTGTACGTATTCACGGGGTGCAGGTGCAATTCCATCATGATGCATTGCATGGTGGTGCTGTCAGGCCTTCAGCGCATCCATCCCTGAAGCAACGTGCACGGGCCCCACCAAGGCACCTCCTACATCTAGCCCCCTCCCGCCGCTGCTCCGAGTCTCCTCCGTCCATCATCCACACTCTGCTTCCAGCTCCTGCCTTTCAGTCTCAATCCAATCGCAGCAGCAGCCGTAACAACAAACACCTACAATGACAGAGTTGCCACCCACGCTGGACACCAGACAGTCTGGGGCCTGAGAAGCCTGGGTGTGAGTGGGTGGGGCACCCCCTTTTCTCCTGCCAGGTTCAGAACGGAGCTCTGCAATCCCTGGTCGGCGATGGAAAGGCTGCAGTGTGCGTCGTCTTTAAGATGCGATTTGATGGGAACATAATTCAGAACGCCGCCGCTTTCATGCAGTAATGCTGCACACAGGCTGCAGCGCTCCCTCGGAGCCCCCGGGCCCTGCCTGCTTGCTGGTGCCTTTGTCCTTTCCTCAGTGCCGCAGGAGCTTCTCCTGAGCAGTGGCATAAGACCCTCTTTGCACAGACGTGACGTGGAAGGGGAAAGCATCCCGTGGCCACCCACCGAGTGCGGGACAATTTCTGAGTGTCTGCAGCACCCCAGGGTCGTCCCCATGTGTCACTTCAGCTCCCTAACACTCTCGCGAGGGCGCGTCCATCATCCTCCTCCTGAAAGATGCGGAGACTCGCTCCGCAGTTTGTGTGAGGAGGCTCAGTGCTGGCTTCACGGGACTAGAGCCCAGGCGCTGCCTTGTGGGGCGCAGGGCAGCTGGGCGAGGGGTTGGGGTGTTTGGCTGGATCCTGAGCACCCGCCCACTCTTCATGTGACTTTGGCTGATTGCTCGTTAAGCAGTCTCTCCTGGGCAGCGTGGGAAGGTAGCTAGCCTCTCTCACTCGTTCAGTGCCCACGTCAGTTGCAGCTGCAGCACTGTGGGGCCCGTGGGGTTCCCTGGGCTGTGGTTCTCACCCCCTGCTCCCAGTGGTCCAGTCTGTGTGTTGAGGTCCACAAAGGAATACAATTCCTTACTCTGAAGGCGGTGCCAAAATGGGGAGGCTCCCTTTGACCTGGGGCAGGCCAGCTATGCCCGCGGCGGGGGGCAGAGACACCCCTCGAGCCCCTGTGCATGGCTCTCCTGGCCCCGTGGGCAGAAGGTGATGTGTGGGGAGCCCAGGCTGTTGCAAGGACGCTAACGATCCACTTGCATGTCTTTGCTCTAGAGCGACGGCCCAAGTTTTAAAGAACACGAATACACTGAGTTTGGGAAATGGATGGACGGATGGGAGAGCAGGAGGAAAAGGACACCAGGTAATAAGACGACTTGCTCATCCCCGCGCATTCAACACTGCAGAGTTTAAGAACAGGGGCAGTTGGAAAGCTAGTGGCTGTTTTGGGTCAATTTGAACATGGGCTCTTGGGATGCTCTGTGAAGCTGGGCATCCTCCTCTGAGCGTCAGGCCCTGGGAAGTCAGGAGAGGGTAGCGTGAGCCTGGCCACTGACCCACCACCAGGCGCAGAGGAGGGCGGACATGCTTCGTTAGGGAACGAAAGCCCTGGTGGGGCCGTGCTTGGAAGGGAAGATCAGGTGCCCGTGGAGCGGCGTGGCAGACGGCATTTGGCAAGTGCATGTGCAGCGGGTCCTCACGGCAACCCCTGCCCCAGGCGTTCTTCTCCCTGTTCGGTAGCCATGGAAACAGATGCATTGCCTCGGCCCAGCCAGCAAGGTAAGCTGGGACTGAAGCAAGATCTGCCCTGTGCTCCTGTGCCTTTTATGTCACTGTAAGATGCTATTTTTATTCATTGCTACTCATCAGTCTCAATCAAAATACACCTTTTGGAGGTGATGAAATCCCTAAAAGTGAACTAATCCAGGCATTAGGTGACAACTGGATTTTTAAAAGCTCCTGTCTCAAGTATTACAGAAATATTGGATATTTCTGATTTTCTGAATTTCTATAGTACTCGAGGCAGCACTAGATCTAATAAGTCTGGACATTTCAAGGTGGGTTTATATCTGAAGGCAAAGAACCGGAAACTGCATGGTGGCACACCACTCGGAGACTCTGAGGACCTTGGCAGGTGCAAGGCGGGCGTCCCAGGCGGGTGCCGCAGGAAATCCCTAAGGCTATGATGACGGTGAGTGCGGGGCACAGAACAGGCTCCGCTACCCACTGAGCCGGCCAGGGTTTCCTGCGTCGCGACAGCCACGGTTAAGTTTTGTGGAAGCTGATATCGTCCCTGCTCTGCAGCAGAGGAAACGGGGCTCGGAGAGGCAATTTGCCAAGGACGGTCACGGGACATGGTCAACTGGCATCAGAATCGGGCCTCTGAATGCAAGGCCTGTGCGTTTTCTGGTGTGACTAGAATTGCGGGTTCTCATTGGACAGTGGTGGTCACCTGTGGCCAGGTCAGAGGGAGCTCAAGTCACACGAGCTGAGCGTGAACCCGCACACGTTTCTCTGTGCTGGGAGGAGGGCCTTCCTGTTAGTGGCGATTTTCGTTTCGGTTCCGTCCAATCACACGCTTCACCCATCGCAGTCAGTCTAACGGGGCCTCTCCTGTCACCTCTGTTGCCCAGGTCACGACTGGTGCGTCATCAGACTGGGGATACCAGGCATCGTCCGGGGCTTCGACGTGGACATTTCTTACTTCAAGGGAAATTACCCTCCTCGAATGTCGATTCAAGCAGCAAACGTGGAAGCAGGTGCCTGAGGCAGCACCGTCCCCCCGGGTGGGAATCGTGGGGTCCCCTGGCCCACTTACTCTCAGGAAGACCCGGACAGGTCCAGCAACTTGCCTGCGGCCACTTTACCGTGATGGGACTTTAGGACTGGCACTCCCATTAGAGTGCTCTGGGAGTTTTGATTTTTAGCTTAACAATGTTTTTGGCCCAATAGGGATTTCATCATTCCCACCTCCTCAGGCCCCGCACAGAGGCCCACCCTCGTGTCATGGCGATGTTTGGTGAGCAGGTTTCTCGGGAGTGTGGGCTGGGCCTGGGATGACCCCCCGATGCAGAGTCAGCTCTGGGACAGCCGTGGGGCCAGCAGCACCAGCCACGCTTTCCACTGTCCGCATGTGCGTGACGGCGCAGCCACCGTGAGCTTTACAGAAAGCGTTTCTTCTGTATCTTGGAAAGCTGGACCTTGCGAATGATGCAGGCTCTGTTTTTATTCCTTTAATTAGCATCATCTGATGTTGGCCTTAGAATTATTTGTTTCTGAAATGCGTACAGTTATGTATGTGCAGATGCATGTACTTGGGGCAGATAAACCCCGTCGGTCGGCAAACTCACACTGAAGGTGCCAAGGAGGGCTGGGAACCTGGACAGTACATGACGGTAACTTACAAGCGGGAATGACTAATGACAAATGAGTGACAACCCAGCAGGATTAGTTCGGCAAGCCCATCGACTGCCTCGAGTGCTTCTCCCCGGTATCCACTCTGAGGATGCCAGCGGGGGAGGCGTGTTTCTGGGTTGGCCTCGTCATAGTCCAACTTCATTGATCCAAGGTTTGAAAACTCTACTGATGTGGCAGATTTGTTGGAGTTTGATCTAGCTCGGAAGTGACATTTACGACTTTGACAGGCAGACGTAGTATCCAATGTATTACACTTTTTGAAATTACTGCGTTACTATATCAAATATTGAGGAACCTCAACAAATGTGTCTGTTACTGTATCTGATACTTTGACTTAAGAAGTATCTTTAGTGTTATTGGCAGAACGAAACTTACCGTAGAACCCACCGAGAGAGTATATTCTCTCTGATACTGAACCCTAACCTTAATAATCTGGAACGGCCATTCTGACTTCAGATAAACTCCCGAAAATCCCAGAACGAGGAGTCAGGGCAGGAGCTGAGGCCTCGCCCGAGGAGTTTGCCGCCGTTGCCGAGGTACGCCTGCACGAGGGGACGCGGGGCTTGTCGCCGGTTAGTGGGACAGTGAGGAAACCGCTCTGCGAGGCGGTTCTGTGGGACACTGAGCCCGGGGGCACCTCACCTGATTCCCGACCCACCGTGACCTTACAAAGGTCTCATCGGTGGTTCGTTCCCCTCCGCACGAGGGGTGCCGTGGCCGTGGGAGACCCGGTGTCGCTGGCCCCTGGTGAGGTTCATCTGGAAACAGACAGTAAATGTTTAAATACTTTTTATGGCAAGTCGACAAAGTAACTTTTGTGTCTGAGGGGTTTCATAAAATAAACAATTGGGGCTTGTGTTTTGGTACCTTGTTGCTTTCTAAACCTTATTTGTCTAACAGTTTGTATCGTATTTTGTAAGTGTTGCCCCATAGTAGACAAGGACGTAAGTATTATAACGGGCCCTTCAGTGGGGGAAGCAGTAATCTAGAGAGAAGCGTTGCGAGGTTCCGGCCAACCCAGACCTCCCGCCCCGCGGGAACAGCCTGGGTGTTCACTGGAACGTTCATGTCACCACTCTGGCTCCTGGGAACCCTCCAGGGAAGACGTGCAAGGATCCGAGACCTTGTCCTGCACTCACAAGCCCCTGCCACCGTCTCCCACTGGCTGTTTTGATCCATGTGGAACCCCCCCACCCCAGGCCTTTATTCTGTTTATTATTGAACCCAGGGCTAGACCTTTCCTATTTTTGTTAACATGTTCCGTTAGGCACCCATCATTCACTTTTATTCCAAAGCATCTCCACCCCTTAAGCCCCGCAGACACACTAGGACGAGAGAATTTATTGTTCTCAAGAGCCACTGCTAACATTTTTGTATCTGTTGATAGCTAAAATCCAACGACTGGAATCACTTGGTCCCCCTGACAGAGCTTAAGCCAGGAAAACCTGCTGAGAGCCACAACTATTTTCTCGTCAATTCTCCGCAGAGATGGACTCACATCAGACTCAACATTTTCCCAGGTAAACACGTGTCACGGACCCATCTCCGGTTCTACGGCTCCTTTATGTTGCCTATTCATAAAATGCAAAATGAATCGCCCTTTCCTTCTCGGTAACTGACCTCTCTCGCATTTTAGGATTGTAATTTGCCCTTTTGCACCCTAGGAAATTCTTGTTTTAATCTACCTAATAATAGATAGCTATTGCGCAATTATTGGGTAGATCAGGATGTGGGGGAACTAGGTTGTATTAGGTTAGATATGTCCCAACAATTTCTATAGCCAGGTACATTACGTAGCAGTTGAAGCAATATGTACGAATGACTCTCTTTTCATTTAAATTTTTTTGTGGCAGCTTTGTTGTAATATTATTTACATAACATGAAAATCTCCCATTTGAAATGTGCAGTCAGCGGTTTATAGAATATGCACAGAAATGTGCAGCCACCACCACAATTTTAAAGCATTTTTATCACCTCACAAAGAAACGCCAGACCCTTTAGCTATCACCCCTCTTCTCCCCTAGCCCTAAGCAACCACTGATTTACTTTGACTTGATAGATTTGATTACTTGGATATTTTGTATAAATGGAATCACATATTGTTGGTCTTTTGTGTCTGATGTCTTCACTTAGCGTCCATCACTGTCATAGCATGTATCAGTGCTTCATTCCTTTTCATGGCTGCATAATATTCCATTGTGTGTATATACATGTTGAGCATCCCAGACCTGAAAGTCCGAAATCCAAAATGCTCCCAGCTCTGAAACTTTTTGAGTGCCAACGTAACACTCAAAGGAAATACTCATCGGAGCATTTTGGATTTGGGATGTTCTACTCATAATGCAAATATTCCAAAATCTGAAAAATTCCAAAATCAGGAACACTTCTGATCCCAAGTATTTTGGACAAGGGATCCTCAAGCTGGATCACATGTTGTTCACCCATCTATAAGCTGGTGGACATTTGTTTCCACTTGTTGGCTCTTATGAATAATGCTGTTGTGAGCCTTTGTGTACGTATCTTTGTGCAGACATGTATTTTCATGTGTTCTGAGTTTATATCTAAGACTGGAATTGCTGGGTCATATGGTAACTCTATCTTTAACTGTTTGAGGAACTACTAGACTTTTCCAAAACGGTTGCACCATTTTACATTGTCCCAGCCAGGGATAAGGCTTCTGATTTCCCCACATCCAGGACGTGCTGTCTGACGTTATGTTTAGAGTCATCCTATTGGACGTAAAGTGGTTTCTCATCCTGGCTTTGATTTGCATTTCCCTGATGACTAATGATGAACATCTTTTTATGTGCCAACTGGCCTTTTGTATAATACATATTTTTTAAAGAAAAATGTCTCTTTAGATATCTATTCACTTGTTTTTTATTACTGAGTTGTATGAGTTCATAATTATATATTCCAGATACAAGTCCCTTATCAGAAACAAAATTTGCAAATATTTTTCTCCCATTTTTAGAGTGTCTTTTCACTTTCTTGATAGTGTCTTTTGAAGCACACCAATTTTCGATTGTGATAAAGTTCAATATAACTTGTTTTTTCTTTGTCGTTTGTGCTTTTGGAGTCATATCTAAGAAAGCACTGTCAAATTCGAGGTCATGAATAATTACCCTTATTTTTTTTCTAAATGATTTATAGATTTACATCTTTGATTAATGATGTGAGACCATTTACATCTTAGATTTATATATTTGATGAATTTTGAGTTAGTTTTTGCAGATGGTGTGAAGCAAAGATTCAACGTTATTCTTCTGCATGTGGACAGTAGTTGTTGAAGAGCCCTTTGTTGAAAATACCCTTCTTTCCCAATTGAGTGACTTTGGAACCCTTGTCTAGAATTAGTTGACCGTAGACACATGGGTTTATTTCTGGATTGTCAATTCTATTCTATTGGTCTATTTATTTGTCTATCCTATGCCAGTATCACACTGTTTTGGTCAGTGCTACTTTGTAGTAAGTTTTGAAATAGCAAAGTGTGAGTCTTCTAAAATTGTTCTTTTCCAAGATCGTTTTGGTTTTCTGGAGTCCTTTTGCAACTCTGTACTTTAGAATCAATCTGTAAATTTCTACAAAGAAACCAGTTGGGATTTTGATAGAGATTGTATTGAATCTGTAGATCAATTTGGGGAATGTTGCCATCTTAACAACAGTGACTCTTCCAATCCATAAACTGGGGATGGTCTCCGATTTGTTTAGATCTCCTTTAATTTCTTTCAACAATATTTTGTGGTTTTCAGAGTTTAAGTTTTGCATTTCTTTGTTAAATTATTTCCTAAGTATGTTATTCCTTTCGGTACTATTATAAATGGAATTGTTCTCTTAATTTCATATTTGGATTGTTCGTTATAAGTATACAGAAATACAACTGATTTTTTAATATTGATCTTGTATCCTACAACCTTGCTGAACTTGTTTATGAAGACTAATGGTTTTCCAGTGGAATACTTGGGCTTTTCTCTGTATGATCATGTCACTTGCAAATTGAGGTAGTTTACCTCTTCCTTCCCAATCTCACTACCCCACTCTCACTGTCTCTCCCCTAATTGCCTGAGCTAAAATCACCACTGCAATGTTGAATAAAAGTGTCAGAAGCCGAAGTCCTTGTCTGATGCCTAATTTGAGGGGGAAACCATTCAGTTTTTCTCCATTTAAGTATGATGTTACCTGTGGGTTTTTCATAGATGCCCTTTATCAAGTTATAAAAGTTTTCTATATTCCTGGTTTGTTGAGTGTTTTCATCATGAAAGGGTGTTGATTTCATCTGTTGCTTTTTCTATGTCTGTTGAGATGATCATGTAGGTTTCGTCTTTTACTCTTTTGATACGGTGTATTACATTAATTGATTTTTCTGATGTTAAACCAACTTGCATTCCTGGGATAAATCCCACTTTGTCATGGTACAATTTTTAAATGTGTTCTTGTATTTGGTTTGCTGGTGTTTTGCTGAGGATTTTTGTGTCCGTAGTCACAAGAGATGGTAGCTTTTAGTTTTCTTATGATGTCTTTGTCTGGTTTGGGTATCGGGGTAGTATGGTCCTCACGGAATGAATTCGGATGTGTTCCCTACTCTTCTATTTTTTGAAAGAGTTTATGAAGAATTGGTATGTAAATTTTTTGTTTGCTAATTCAATCTATTTGCTTGATATAGGTCTACTCAGATTGCTTTTAAAATCATTTTCAGTAGTTTATGTTTTCTAAGAATTTGTTCATTTTATTCAAGTTTTCTATTTTATTGCCATAAAATAAATTATAGTTGTTCACATTGTTCTTTATAATCCTTTTTACTTCTGTAAGGTCAGTAGTAATGTTCCATCTTTTATTTCTGATTTTAGTAATTTGAGTCTTCTCTTTCTTTTTTACTGGGTCAATCTAGCTAAATGTTCATCAGTTTTGTTGATCTTTCAAAGAACCAGCTTGAGCTTTCATTGATTTTTCTCTATTTCATACATTTCCACTCTAATCTCTATTATGTCTTTCCTTCTACTTGCTATAAGTTTTTTTTTCTCAGTATCCTATGGTGGTGGAAAGTTCTTATTTTTAATATGGACATTTGTAGCTATAAATTTCCCTTTAACCACTGCTTACTGCTTCCCCATAGTTTTGGTATATTATATATTCATTTTAATTCATTGCAAAGTATTTACTAATTTATGTTTTGATTTCTCCTTTGATCCAATAGCTATTTAGTAGTCTGTTGCTTAATTTTCACATATTTGTGAGTTCCCCAAATTTCTTTCTCTTACTGATTTCAATTTGATTCCCTTGTGATTGGAGAACCTACACTGTGTTATTTCAATCTATTTGTTGTATGGCCTTATATATGCTCTGTCCTGGGGAATGTTTCATGTACACTGAGGAGTATGTGTATTCTGCTGTTGTTGGGTTAAGAGCTCCTCGAGCCAATGAGGTATAGTTGGTTTAGAGTGTTGTTTAAAACTTCAATTTTCTCAATGATATTTTGTCTGGTTGTTTCATTCATTATCAAAAGTAGGGTATTTAGGTCTTCAATCATTATTGTTGAGTTGTCTACTTCTCCTTTCATTTCCGTCATCTTTTTCATTATGCATTTCGTTGCTCTGTTATTAGAAGCATGTATGTTTGTAAGTGCTATATCTTCCTGATGGGTGGACATTTTATATTATCCAGTGTCCCTCTTAATCTCTAGAAACTTTTTTTGTTTTAAAGTCTACTTTGCATGATATTAGTAAAGCCATTCCAGCTTTCTTGCAGATGCTTTTTGCATGATATAACTTTTCCATCCTATTACTTTCAATATTTTTGTATCCTTAGATAGTGCGTCTCCTATAGGCAGCATATAGTTGGATGTTGCTTTTTCACCAGTCTCTGCATTTTGATTGTTTCATGCATTTAGTACATTTTTAATGTTTATTGCCTTTAATATTACTGATAATAGTTGGATTTAAAGCTGCCATTTTACTTTTTGTTTTTTATATGTCTTATGTCTCTTATTCCTCTTTTCCTCCTTTACTGCTCTCTTTTGCATTAATATTTTCCAAGTAGCATTTTAATTTCTTTAATGATTTTTTTCACTATTTTATTATTTCTTTTTAGAAACATGATTCCCATGTAGCTCTATTTCTATTGTTTCCTTCATGTTGCAAACTTGAGAATGCAGTTACAATTCTTTATAATAAACTATAATTTTTAATGTAATTTTGTTTTGTGAAGATGCTGAGAGAATAAAAAGGAGCAAGTACGTATTTATATTTATTTGCATTTTGTCATATTGACTTTCCTATTTATAATTTTCAGTTTCCTTCATTTGTTTCTGTAGATTTGAGCTCTCCTCTGGATTCTTGTCCTTAGCCCGATACAGCTTTGTCCCGCCCCATGTCCTTTGCACTGTCACTGGTGTATGTGCTGTATATAGACTACATTTCTGTATGCTACAGGAGCAACGATACACTGAATACATGTTGTTCTATATATTGTTTTTTAATGCATGTAAGAAAGGAGAGGAAGTATGCATCCACATTGTGTTTTATAATTACATATTGAATTTACTGGTGCTCTTTGTTTTCTCATGTGGACTTGAGTTACTGTCTAGGGTCATTTGCTTTCAGCCTGGAAAACTTCTGTGAGTACGTAAGGCTGGTCTGGTAGCAAGAAATACTCTCAGTTTTTGTATATCTGGGAATGTCTTTTTTTTCCCTTCTTCTTCTTTCCTTTGCTTTCAGTTTTGAAAGATAGCTTAGATAGCTTTGCTGGATATTTGGTTTTTGTTGACAGTTTTTTTTTTTTAGCACGTTGACTATGTTATCCCATTGGCTGCCATTGTGTCTGATAAGTCAGGGTCAATCTATTGAGTACTCATTTCTTGTAAGTGATGCGTCATTTTTATCTTGCCACTTTCAAGATTTTCTTCTTGTCTTTGGCCCTCAGCATTTTTACTATAATGTGTCTGTGGCTCTCATTGCATTTATCCCACTTGGTGTTCATTGTACTTCCTGTATGTGTAGGTTGGTTGGTGTTTTTCAGTAAATACAGGAAGTTTTCAGCCATTATTTCTTTGAATATTTTTCTGCTCCTTTCTCCCTCTCCTCCCTCTGGGACTCCATTACAAGTATACTGGTGTACTTGCTATTGTCCCACATTTCTCTGAGGTCTTCATTTTTTTCTTCTCTGTTCTTCAATTGCATAATCTCTATTGATCTATCTTTAGGTTTGCCAGTTCTTTCTTCTGCCAGTTCAAATCTGTTGAGCTTCTCTAGTAACATTTTTATTTCAGTTTTTGTACTTTCAACTTCATTATGTCCATTTGGCTTGGGGTTCTCACACTTTCTAACTCTACCAACCGTCCGTATCTTACGTGGCATTGTCATCCTACCGTCCTGTACTCTTTAACCATGATTTCCTTTAGTTTTGGAACATATTTATAATGAATAATTTGACATCTTTGTCTGTTAAATTTGTCTGGCCGCTTTCCCAGAGAGTTTCTGTTGCTTGCTTTTTATCCAATGAACGGATCAAACTTTTCTGTTTCTTTGAATGGCTCATAATTTTTTGTTGGAAAATGGACATTTCAAACCATGTCTTGTAGCAACTCTGGATATTGGTTCCCTTCTCTGAGGTTTGTTTTGTTATTTATTTGTTTAGCTACTGGCTGTATTATTTTAGTGAAGTCTATTTTAACTCCGCAGTATGAAGCCTCTGGTGTTGCTCCTTGGGGGACCCCAGCTATGCCCATAGTCACCCTGCTGTGACAATTTTGGCAGGGATTTATTTGTCTTTTTCCCTAACCACATTCAACTGTAAAGCTCTCCTAATTGACATTTGCTTGATTTATATTTTTCAACAATGCCCTGGGCATAAATTGGACGACATTAAGTTTATTTTTGTTTGAAGTAATAGTTTTTGAGGTAGTGCTTGAGATTTGTTCTAATCTCAGAGAGGCTTCTCTGAGCTCTCTGTTTTTTCCAGCAAACTAGCCAGCCTGCAGTTTACACTGTAGTTTTACAGATTATATCTCTGATAAATTAACCAGTTCCGTCTTAGCTGCTTTTCACCACCACCTCCTTTGTTTTTGAGAGCACCCGTAGGCTTGAGTTTCTCCACACTCTGGTGCGTGTGAAGTCAGTTCCTTTAGGTAGATCTCTGGATCTGTTTTATGATTCACTTCTGCCCCTGACAAAAGTTTTGAGCCCTGGCTCTGGAGCCTGGGGTGGGGACAATGGTGTACTTCTCTCTGGTGTCACCCTGATTTAGGAGGTGTGTGCTCAGTGGGGTGGGCAGCAGCCTCAGTCTCCTGGGCTTGCCCCACCCCCAGCATGGACCCCATCTTATGAATGGTGAGATGGGTGATTATGGTCTTCGCAACCACACATACCCAGGACTTATCCTTGCAACAGGCAGACAGGGCAGAATGAGAAACACTGATGTCCTGGCCCTCCCAGGAAGACAGCCCTCCTGCTGTGGGATGGGGCAGAGGGAGCCCTGTGTTGTTGGCTGCACCTGGTTGGAGTGGAGTCTCCGCTTCGCTGAGCTGGGAGGAGGGAGTGAAGATGTGGTCTTGGTTCAGATACCACAGACGCTCACTGCTCCTGCTGAGTTTCGTAGACATCCATGAACAAAAGTAGCTTCATTTGCTGTTTGCCCTCAGGACTATTGCAGAGACTGGGAGTGGGCTTCTTCCCCCAGTTTCTCCCCAGTTTTCTCACTAGAGAGCAGGTCAGCAGCCCTCCTTATGCTGTCATGCCAGGAGTGGTTCTGGACCCTTATTTTAAATGCAATGTTTCTCGGTTACCATGTGTTAAAATCAGACACCAACATGGGAGGATCTGAGCACGAGTTTACTGATCCCGATTACTCATTGCAAGCATCTGTTCTAAAAACAGTGGCAGTGCGTGAACGGGCAAAGCTGACAAGAGAGTCAGGCCTTTACCCTACTTGTTAATTCAACAAACACTTGTGGTGCCTCCCGTGAGCTGGACATTGAGCACTGGCCATGTGGCCATTTCCCTGACGATGCTCAGGGCTGAGCCAGCAGACTGTGGCGTCACGAAGAGAGGGCCACGCGTCTGGGTTGTTGTTTGCATACCCGTGGCATGCAGCACCGCCTGGAGCCAAGGAGAAGCTCAGTAACTATTTGTTGTGAGACTGAATCAAGAACAGCCCTTATGAAGCGAACAGCCCAGGGGAAGACAGACAGGTAGAAAAATCATTGAAGAAACAGTGATGTGTTGTAACAAAAGTATTTAGGTAGAACCATTAAGAAACTTCTATTTGACAATTTTTGATCCACTAAAATGGCAACTGCATATGTTCAACCCAATTCGTACGGGCTTTGGGAGTTGAGGAAGGGTCTAGAAAAGTTTGATAGTGGAATCCCTGTTTTCTGGATTGGACTTATGGATCCCTAAGCCCATGAAAGCTCTTTCCGAGTTGGTGGGCGCTGAATGCCAGGCGGTGAGCGGAGGCGGGGTGGGGTGTGTGTGGGGGGTGGGGGAGGGACTGTCTGCACGCAGCTTTCTCCTCTGTGTCTGCACACCTTGGCTGCTCTCCAAGGTCCCGCTGGGGAGGAGACGAACCGGGCATTGTCGCCTGGGGAACGCGGGGTGGGGGAGGGTTGGTTTAAAGGAGATGTCCTCAGAGGACAGAGAGGCATTTTTGGGATTCCTTGACAGTTTTGATTAAAAGTGAGTCTAGATATTAACTCTGTAAAGAAGAATCTTATTTTTAGAAATGTAAAAATTGGCTTTGTATTCAACAGATTAATATCTTCTATTCCACCAGAGCAAATCATAACATTCAATGAGCTGGAACAGCAGTGGTGATTACTCTGATAGTCTAGCTCCTGCTGAATTACTTCCTCCAGTATATTTTCTAGGGTTTTGTGCCAATGGAGTCTGGTTTTATTTGTTGTAAATAGCAAGACTTCTGATGTTCTACAAACATTTTTTCAGATAGCTCAGTTTCGTGAAATTTTTCATGCAAAAACATATAGGGCTTAGTTTTAGTAGAATGCTCTGATTAAATGATTTTGACCTTCTACATTAAAAAAATGTTTGTCTCCACCTTCTAGGAAGTAATATTCAAACAAATAAAGAATATTTAGTTTGTTAGAACCGGATACCATGAGTCGCTCTTGGTAGCTCCTTGCTGCTCAGCAGACCTGACTTCAGGCTGCCGTGGTTCCCAGCAGCTATGTGATTTTGTGGATATTATCTCCGATATTCGCAATTGCGTCACTAAGCAGTGTGGTGTTGTAAAAATAAGCACATAAGGCTCCGGTGTAGTCTGTGTGGGAGTTAGCAATGCTCAAACCTATCTATGGTGAATTTCCCAAATGCTTCGAACTTCTTGGAATTGTTCATTTGATACGGAAAACTGTGAGCATCTACTGTGTGCCAGGACCTCTTCTAGGCAGGGAAGACACAGAAGTGAACAAGATGGGAACTGTCGTAGGCTCCAAGGAGTTTATAGTCTCCGTTTGGGAGACTGATTTCAGCAAGGACTTAAACAATGGGAAAAAAAGGGATAATTTCAGCCTGTGATTAGAGCTTTGGAGTAAATAAGCAAGAGGATATGATAAACGTTCACCTGGGGAGTCAGGTATGGGCCAGGTGGAGGGGGGAGGAGGTAACTTTAGAGGGTGAGAGAGAAGGCTTTTCTGAGGCTGTGACACTTAAGTTGAGACTTAAGAATGACTAGTAGTCTTTGGAGAGCTGGGACAGTTGTTCTGGTACAAGGTAACGACAAGTGCAAAGGCCCTGGGGCAGTGGGCTTGTATTTGAGAAGCGGAAAGCAGGCAGGTGTGGCCAAAGCCTCCCACGAGATGAGATTGGAGAACACCTGAGGGCCCTGTAGTTTATGATACATGAACAGGCACTTTTGCAAGTAATAACTAAGCAAACTTCCCTTTTCAGACGGTGGAATTGCACGACTTAGAGTACGGCACTGGACAAAAAGACTGAACTGCAATGGACCCCAAAGAGCCGTAAGACCTAGTGGCCATTGCTTTTGGGGGTGTCTGTGTCGGATTTAGTAACGCACACTTTGGGCACCCAAACAATATGATAGGTAAGGCGATGTTCTAGGAGCCGGTTATTTCGGAAGTCTGGATGCCGGCATTACATACTTCCTAAGTAGTTGCTATAAAAGGAAAAGTAATGTTTACTAAACCTACAGTTGTTTGTGAACTTACTGAAACATTAAGGAAAACAACTTACGTAGCAATGTTTAGGTGCACAGATCTGTAATTTAATTACACCAGTGAATTTATTCTCACATCTAAAACAAAATCATGTGATTTACCATTAATGTTATTTTCTCCAGGAGTTGGTGAGGCAAAGTCTATAGCAGATGGTTGGCAAACTGCAAGAAGGCTGGACAGGCCACCGATATTAGAAGTAAGAAGTTAAAAATAACTATGGTTTCAACTTTTTCTAAAAAGTATTTTTTTAAAGTTTGGTTTTGTTTCCTGTTTTACATCGAGGAAATTTTTGCTCATTTTAGAAAGCTCCTAAGCATTGTTCCACATGCTTATTACTGTTCTCCACATTTGCCAAATTTCCTGCTGTTTTCATTATAAAATCAGGGCAAAGACTCACAGAGCCAGATGTGCTGGTCGTTGCCAGCAACTCCAATGTGTTTGGACATCACTGTTTCTCCAGCGAATAAAGAAAAGGATCTTCCATTTAATGATACAGAAGTTATGAATAAATTTGTTGGTAGATCTGGAGGAAAAATCTGCTAGTTTAATAATTTTTAATATCCGCGTATCCCAGGATGAGACCACTTATGTGAACTTGTCACTGACAGGAGGCTCCGGAGTCTCCACAGCTGTTTGCTGTGGCCAGTAACTAATTTGCGATAAGGAAGACAAAAAGAAGCAGAACAAAACAAACTCTTCATTTGCAAATCCCACGGAACACGTGGTCAGAAATACCCTCTTCTCGCTTCTTGGGTTGTTGGATTTGATGTCACCCAATGCTTTCAGACATAAATGAATAAACTCTCCTTTCTAGAAACTAAGGTTTGGAGGTGTATCGTGTATTGGTTAGGTTTGACCAAGAAAATACCTACTTTGAAAGGTCACAACAAACTGACTAGAGGACTATGGGCTGGATTAAAGATCCCTTTGTGTTTAGCAGCTGCAGGGATCTGTATTTGACACAGGAAATCATGTGACACCCAGCGACATCGTGAGTCAGCACGAGGCACATAAGGAGTGACAGCAAAGGGGCAGTTTACACACAAAGTAATTTACACGCCAGGCCACAGGGAACACTCTTTTAGAGGAAGAAATGGAAGGAACAGCGTGGTAAAGTGCAACGTGTCAACCTTCCTCGCCTGCTGGTTTTCAGGATGGGTTTCCTGAATGATCCCAGGTTAGTTTACCTGTTTCTGAATTCCAGAGTGATGACAGTGGCACGCTCCTGGTTCCGGGCTGCGAGTGGGCGGTTTTCCGTTTGGCACACCCTGGAGTGATAACTCAAATTGAAATTGATACCCGCTGTTTTAAAGGTAAGTGCAAAGCCATAAGGAAGTGCCTTGTGACTGGAGCGCTTATCCTAAAGATGGTGTAGTCCTCTGGGCGGGGGACCCAGGGCAGCCGGGCTGTGGGCGTGGCTTTCCCACTCGAGCTGCGTAACCTTGAGCAAGTTACCTGAACTGTTTGAACTCCAATACCCGCTTTATAAAATTCAGAGATGGACTGGACGACTTCAAAAAACACACTA